>OY757944.1:34327533-34430033 GCA_963585895.1 Sepioteuthis lessoniana
CATTCGAAGAAAGTGTGGAAACTTATTTAATGATCCTCGTATATATATATATATATATGTGTGTGTGTGTGTTTGTGTGGTGTGTGAGTTTGTGTGTGTGTGTGTTTGTATGTGTGTGTGTATATATATATATATATATAGGTTTGTTATTCTCCAAAGATTAAAAATATAATGGATGAAAATATTGTTTTTTTTTATCTCAGTGGTAAGACAAATATCTCATTGATGAAGGAGGCGTTCGTGGTGTTATGGTTATTTTCATAGGAAATGGACATAACGATCCGAGTTCAACTCCTTGACAAGGCTGTTTGCATTTCACATAGCACTAATACCTTTAAGAAAAAATATGAATCCAAATATTCTCCCTCTCAAGCTATGGGTAAATAGTAGGGCAGACTATCATCTTTAATCATGGTATGGCAACTAGTCTAGTAGAAAAGAATCTCTGAATTTAGCCTGCTAAATATTGGCCTTGTGTCACATCCTGCTCATGGAGAAGGATTGTTAACTAGGGTTAACTAGGAATACATATATATGTGTGTGTGTGTGTGTGTGTGTGTGTGTGTTTGTGGGTGTATGTGTGTGTGCATGTGTGTGTGGAGGGAGACAGGTTGACATGCCGTTAAAATCCATCCGTCAATTAAGTAATATATAAGTGTTTGCCTGTACGTATATGTGCATATATATGTGTAGGTTTATATATATATATATATATATATATATATATATATATATATATATATATATATATAAAGTTTTCAATTGTTTTCTAAGCGTTTGTGGATAAAAAAAAAAGTCATGTGAATCTACTTGCATCAAGATTTTTTTTACTGAATAGTGATATAGTTCGAAAGTTGGAATCTCATGGGCACGAAAAGTCACGTGATCACAGTGATAGAGAGGGAGATGGGGGGAAAGAGACATAAAGAGAGAGGGAGAGATAGAGAGGAAGAGAGAGGAAGAGAAAGAAAAGAGAAAGGGAAATTTGAATGTTCGAACTTGGTACCAAGAAAAAAGTTGTCACTGTGAGAGAGACAAAGAGAAGGAGAGGAAAGCCCGTGAAGAGAAAGAGAGAGAGGGGGGGGAGAAAGAGAGAGGGAGAGGAAGGAGACAAAGGGAGAAGGAGAGGAAGGAATGTGAATGAGAGATAGAGAAAGAAAGAGAGAGGGAGAGAGAGAGAGATAGCCAGCCAGCCAGACAGACAGACAGACAGACAGACAGAAAGAGGGAGAGGAAGAAGAAAAAGACATAAGGAGAGGAAAGAGATGGAAGAGAGAGAGAGAGAGAGAGAGAGAGAGAAAGATTTTTGAGAATTCGAACCTGGGTCCGGAAAACAAGTTATCACTATATATATATATAGAGAGAGAGGGGGGTTGATAAAGGAGGGAAGGAGAGATATAAATATTGGGAGGGATAAAAAGAGAGAGAAGAGGAGAGATAAGGGAAGAAAGGCTGGATAAAGAGACCGATAGAGATAGGTAGATAGAAAGAGAGAGAGAGGAATGAAATAATGGGAGACAGGGGAAAGATGGAGAGATAAGAAAAAGTGATAAAGAAAGAGATAGAGAAATAGAGAGAGGAAGAGAGATGAGGGAAGAGAGTTTAATTAAAGAAAGACCGAGAGAGATATAGAGAGGGAGAAAGAAAGGAAGAAAAGAGAGATAAAGAGAGAGAGAAAGTGAGAGAGAAAAGAAAGAAAGAAAGAAAGAAAGAAAGAAAGAAAGAAAGAAAGATTGATTCATTAATTGACTGATAGTGAGAGTGAGAGAAAGAGCAAGAGAGAGGGGCAGACAAAAGAAATAAAGTAATTGATAGATAGATAGATAGATAGATAGAGAGAGAGAGAGAGAGAGAGAGAGAGAGAAATAAACGGGGCAAGATAGATAGATCGATAGATAGAAAGATGTAAAAATAGGAAGAGAGAAAGGTAGATGATAACAAACTTAGATAGATAGATAGATAGATAGATAGATAGAGAGAGAGAGAGAGAGAGAAAGAAAGAGTGGGACAGATAAAAGAAATAGAGAAAGTAAGATAGAAGCAGACAGATAAATAGAGAGATAGTAAGAGTGATAGAGAGATAGAGATAGAGATAGAGATAGAGACAGAGAGAGAGAGGGAGAGGGAGAGACAGAGACAGAGAAGGATGTTATTTATATACTCCTTATCCTTTGGGACAAAAATAATTTGGCCATTTTTAAAGTCATCGGTTGCCTCCACCCCGACAAATTTGCTTACCCCTCCGCCAATCGGTTCACAGATATTTGAAAGTGATCACTGTACTGAGACGAGTATCGATTTCCGTATCGATTTCCCGAACGTGCCCCACAGCCTGTTCGATTATCATTTCAAAGACGATGGGCCGTTGCTATGGAGACGCACGCATCTCTCCTGAAATCAAACTCCTGCATCCAAATCAGTCCACCTCACTTTACGATTTCGGTATGGTTCTCGCAACTGATATATATATATATATATATATATATATATATATATATATATATATATAAAAACCAAAATAAAACAAAATCCGACATTGTTTTGTGAACTCAACACTCAATAAACAATAGATTTAATTGATTTCGTTGAAGAAGAAGAAGAAGAAGAAGAAGAAGAAGAAGAAAAAGAAGAAGAAGAAGAAGAAATTGATTCGTATTTGGAGTCATTTTCAAACCCCATATATCTATCTAACTATTTATCTATCAATGTTCGATGGTTTGGTTGTGTTTCTTTGTTTAATGGCATATCAACCGTTGTAGGTTATTTAATGCAAAAGCAATTCTCCTAGAAGAACAGTTGTGGTACTTTTTAACCCATAGCTGGGAGGATAAGGGGGATCAATGTTAGATAGATTAAACGAAGTAGATAGATAGATAGATAGACAAAGAACTTGATAGATGGTTAGACAATTTGAAATACATAGATAGATAGATAGACAGATAGATAGATAATGAACAATCGTAGATAGATAGATAGATAGATAGATAGATCTAAGCAGACTGTCAAGCCTATATCAAGTAAAATAGAAAAACGAACGAAATATTAACTAAAAGGATCGAATGCCAGAGCTTTGTATCAGATCAGAAGCTTGAAGAAAAAAATACGTTAGGTAAAACGCTAGGTGTGTGGGTGGGGGTACAACTGATCGATTACAAGAAGCGACACACGGACAGAAACTAGATGCACAAAGTTGTGAGCCCAACGACATAAACACAGCGAGGAATATCTATCTATCTATCTATCTATCTATCTCAGTCTTCAGATCTATCTATCTATCTATCTACACTTGTTTACATTAGTCTGTCCATCTTTCTCCTTTCATCCACCTTCGACCATTTTCTTTTCACGCACACATTCTTCCCCCCCCTCTCTCTCTCTTCATCCGTATATATATAAATATATATATGTATATCCAACACCTCTGCGTAGCCTAGTCAGCTGGGGCTCTAGAATACACCGAGTGCACCTCTGCAGAGAGATAATACCCCACCTCCAACGAGTGTCCTGCATATGACACTAAACAAAGCAAAAGTAAGATGTGACACAAGTCCTCTTCGAAGTAATCCCCTCCGGCTGCAATGCACTTGTACCGTTCCAACAACTTCTGCCAGGCGCCATCGAAGTCCTCTTGTGTGAGCGTGTCCATGACTTTCATCACAGCCTCTTTCATCTCCTCAATTGTCTCATAACGACAGCCTCTAAGTTTAGGGAATAATCAAAAGTCACAAGGGAGCATGGTCTCGGCTATAGGGTGGCTGAGGGACTGTCTTGATGCCCATCTTGGTCAAATAGTCTGTGACAACGATGAAGTTGTGGACTGGTGCATTGACCTGGTGGAAATGTCACTGACCCGATTTGAAGAGTGCTGGCCTCTTCCCTAGGAATCTCTTCCTCAACATAGTAACCCTAACCCTAACCGTTTAGCCAATCAACTATGGTGTATTGACTTCCTTACTCCTGTCACACCTTTCATCATCCCTCACAGACTCCCTGCCTTCCTTGAATCTCTTATGCCACTCAAAAACTGATTCTTGATTAATGTAATATGCCCCAAAAGCAGTCTGAAGTATTCCATACGTTTCTATGGCATTTTTTCCAAGTTTAAATCCGATGGTGTGGCTCCAGTTATGTTGGAACTTTGGGGAAAGCAGAGTATCTCTTCATTGCCATCGCTCCCAGGTCCACTCTGGCCCAGAGTGGTAGCACCTGATAGGGTCCTATCTATGGGTCCAATAGAACTGCCTACTTATGCTAAATTGAATTGTTTGAAATAGAAATGTTTTAACATATAAACTATGTACTTATGCTAAACTGAAATGTTTGAAATAGAACTGTTTATCATTTAGCTGTTTGTAAATAAATGACAGGTATTTAATTGAATTGTTTGTGACACATAGCAATACTTGGAGCCTTTTAACTTTGTTGATTAAACTGAATAGCTTGAAATAGAATTATTTTTTGCGTACTTTTGCTAAACTGAATTGTTTGAAATAGAACTGTCTTGACATTTAACTGTGTGTAAACAAAAAACTGTACTCATGCTAAACTGAACTGTTTAAAAGAGAACTGTTCATATATATAAATGGATTTGGCATTAAATAACCTACAATGGTTGATGTGCCATAAAACCCAACCAAACCAAATCATATATATTTTATATCAATGTATAAAGAGTATATGGCATTAAATAACCTACAATGGTTGATATGCCATAAAACCCAACCAGACCAAAATCATATATATTTAATATATATGTATAAAGAGGATTTGGCATTAAATAACCTACAATGGTTGATATGCCATAAAACCCAACCAAACCAAATCATATATATTTGATATATATGTATAAAGAGGATTTGGTATTAAATAACCTACAATGGTTGATATGCCATAAAACCCAACCAAACCAAATCATATATATTTAATATATATATGTATAAAGAGGATTTGGCATTAAATAACCTACAATGGTTGATATGCCATAAAACCAAAGCAAAAGTAAGATGTGACACAAGGACAATTTCAACGAAATTTAATAGGCTTCAATTTGGGGTTTTCCCTATCCTTGACCAGTTACCATAAGCGGAGTTTAACAGGTTTGAATTCAGAGTTTCCTTCTCCTAGACTAGTTGCCTCACCAAAGCTGAAGAACCCAGTCTGCCCGACTATTTAGTTGGAGGAAGAAAAAATTGGGTTCATTACTTCCCCACGAGTATTTAAGGGCGTGGAAACTACTGAGTAACGTTAAATAGAGTTAATAATTTTGAATAATAATATTTGAATTTTCTTTAACAGTGGATCTAAATTGAATTATTACATAGCAATACTTGAAACTATTTAACTATGTGCAAACAAATGAGTAATAGTAAATAGAATTATTCGTATCAGATGGGAAAACTTGAAATCATTTAAGTATATTCAAAGAAATAATCTTCGGGTCGTTTAAAAATATTGCCTAAATATATGCGTTCATAAATTATATATATATATATATATATATATATATATATATATATATATATATATATATATATAATTTATGAACGCATATTAATTATAATTCATAAATTATATTATATATATATATATATTATATATATATATATATATAATTTATGAACGCATATATTTAAGCAATATATATATATATATCATATAACTGGAAGAAAACTCAAACCTTGTTAAATTATCATTATAAGTTTATTTAGGCGAAGATTATTATATATAACAATAGCCATACATCGAGCACTCCTATAGATTTACTTGAAATTACTCATATATTCTATACACGAATACTCTATACTCATTGTCTTAGGACGCCGACTATATACATATATATATATTAATCTGGATTAGGTACCCTGATGAGCCGCTTAGGCGAAACTATAGTAGGTTAGTTCCTGACTCACTAAGTAATTATCGTTACTATATATATATATATATATATATATATAATATATATATATATATATATATATATATATATATATAAAGGATTTGGTATTAAATAAATTACAAGGGTTGATATGCAGCCGACTGGATCATAGGAATTTATTAGAAAATGTTTGACAATATGCTTTTGGAAAGGTTTTACTATGGAATAGAATTTGAAAAGTTTTTATTTTAGAAATGCCTCAGAAAGGGTTTTAATAAAGGAATGCAGTGGAAAGTGTTTTGCCATAGAAATATATCAGAAAGGGTTTTACTATAAAAATGAATTGGAAACGTTTTTATTATAGAAAGGATTTAGAGAGGGTTTTAATATAGAAAAAGACTGGAAAGGGCTTTGAAATAAAAATGAATTTGAAAATATTTTAAAATTTTAGAAATGTCTTAAAAAGGGTTTTATTGTAAGAATACATTGGAAATAGTTCTGTTCTAGAAAATGCATTGGAAATGGTTTCCTATGGAAATTCATTGAAAATAGTTTTGCTTCAGAAATATATTGAAAAGGAGTTTATGATAGAAAGGCTGGAGAAGTGGGAAGCTGGATCAGTTTTGGATCAGTTGAAAAATATGTAAATTGCCAAAGTAGCTGTTCATTGGGAAAGAAGTGAAATATTTTGCGTTTATAAAACTTGCGAAAGTGTCAACATTTCACCTGCAACAGTGAAAATGATGTGTCAGGTTTGTGATAATGTGTTGAAGTAAGTGTTAATAGATAGATAGATAAACAGATAGATAGATAGATAAGAAGAATCGATAGATAGATATGAACGTTGAGAGGATAGATAGATAGATAAATAGATAGATAGATAGATAGATATGAAGAGTAAGATGAGCGAGAGGATAGATAGATAGATAGATAGATAGATAGATACGAAGAGTGATAGGATAGATAGATAGATAGATAGATAGATAGATAGATAGATAGATAGATAGATATGAACATTGAGGAGATAGATAGATAGATAGATAGATACGAAGAGTAAGAAGATAGATAAATAGATAGATATGAAGAGATATGTAGACAGGTAGATAGAACAGATATATTTTCCTGAAAGAATTAATGTGTATGAATAATATTTTTAGTTATTTAACGGCTTATCAACCTTTCACGGGTGATTTAAAATCAAAATGTGATTCACTTGTAAATATCTGAATGTACGAGGTGCATACAATAAGTTTCCAGACTTTTTTCGAATAGGCACTTTTATTGATAGTCCGCACATGAAACTCTAGTCCCCTTCGAAGTAATCTCCTCTGGCTGCAATGCACTTGTTGTACCGTTCCAACAACTTCTGCAAGGCCCCATCGAAGTCCTCTTGTGTGAGCGTGTCAATGACTTTCATCACAGCCTCTTTCATCTCCTCAATTGTCTCATAACGACAGTCTCTGAGCTCAGAGAATAATCAAAAGTCACAGGGAGCAAGATCTCGACTATAGGTAGGCTGAGGGACTGTCTTGATGCCCATCTTGCTCAAATAGTCTGTGACAAGGATGGAGTTGTGGACTGGTGCACTGTCCTGCTGGAAATTCACTGACCCGATTTGAACAGCGCTGGCCACTTCCGACGGAATCTCTTCCTGAACTCCCTTAAAACCTCAACATAGTAACCCTAACCCTAACCCTAACCGTTTAGCCTATCAACTATGGTGTATTGACTTCCTTACTCCTGCCTCACCTCTCATTATCCCTCACAGACTGGCTGTCTTCCTTGAATCTCTTATGCCACTCAAAAACTGATTCTTGATTCATGCAAGATGCTCCAAAAGTAGTCTGAAGCATTCCATACGTTTCTCTGACATTTTTTCCAAGTTTAAAACACAATTTTATTGCATATTTTTCTTCTAAAGCGTCAGATTGTATTTTTGAAATTCACCAGCTGCGGCAATCAGGCTTTAGTAGGGTGTATTCCAATTGCTGCTGTAGGTGTTCATTTGAAGCTGAAATCATAAACATTGGTCAGTCATCTCATAAGATGTATAGCTATACTATACTGAATTTTCAAGAGTCTACGACAATTTTGAATGCCCATACAAAAAGTCAGGGAACTTATCGTATGCACCTCGTAATTCTAATAATCTATAAGTGAATGTTCTATTGGAATCATTTTTTAACACCCAGCATAAACAGTTTTGGGGGGAATTTTTTTGTTGTTGAGGCAAACGTCATTTCAGAAAGAGAGTTCGAACTCCAGCCTTGTTATTACGTTCACTTTCGAACAAATACCCTTGGGAAAGGCCTGAAACCCTTTATCCCCTAAGTTATAGGTTGAATAAAGACACAACTACTTCTAGACGGAATGCTTTGGCATTACATAACCAAGGGAGGTTTATACATACATATTTACCAACCCCTCCGCTCGGGCAGGATATGACACAAGGTCAATTTTTAAGCGAAGTTTAACAGGGTTTAATTTAAAGTTTTCCTTCTTCCAGACTAGTTGCCTCACCAAGGGTGAAGAACCTAGTCTGCCCTACTATTTACCCATGCTGGAGGGAGAATAATTGGATTCATACCTTTCCCAAGGGTATTAGTGTTATGTGAAATGCATCAGTGTCGTCCAGGATTTGAACTCGTGTCGCCTTGTTCATTTCCTACGACGATAACCATTACACTACTGGCACCTCCTAGGAAGGTTTATATGCCATTTAACAAAGAAACCGAAACAATCTTAAAATATACTTGATAATAAAAATGAATGGAATCTCATGTGGTCAAGAAATGGGGGATCAGTTTATAACTGTTTTCATATCAGAATGATCCCTCTCTTTACTTATAGAAACACAAATGGCAAATTGAATTTGCTGATTTCATTTGTTTTTGTTTTTTTTGTTTAATAACATATCAACTTCTTGCGGGTTATTTAATACCAAAATTTGATACATTAGTAGATGTTTGTTTGCTATCATAACTATATGTTTAAAGTTTCTCTAAATTTCTAAAAACTGTATTTTCTAAAATTATATTTTTTAAAGTTTGGTTGTCACAGATTAATATTTTCTTACTTTCATTCATTCTCTCTTTAACAGATTGTTTCGACCGAATTGTGATTTAGAAAAACTTCTTCAGCCAACTACGATTGCTGTCAGTAAGGTAAGAATCTATTTTGTATTTTATGAAAGCTTTTAAATACTTTCACTTTCACTTTCACTTTCATTTTAAACAGTTCTAGTTGACCTATAGTTTGTACTCTATCAGGTAGGACCATTCTTGGTTAGAGTGAACATAGGAATAATTCCAACGTTAGATTAAATCCAAATTCTCTCGAGCTCTCTGGTCCAGTCGGCTGAGGCAGTAGAATACACCAACTGCATCTCTGCAGAGGAGTAAGACTCCATTCAACAAGTGCCCAGTGGCCTAGTCAGTTGGGGCTGTAGAATACACCAACTACATCTCTGCAGAGGAGTAAGACTCTCTCGAACAAGTGTTCCGTAGCACAGTCGGCTGGGGCTGAAGAGTACACAGACTCTGCAGAGGAGTAAGGCTCGTCTCCCAACGACTCTATAATAAATATGACTCGAAACAAACTGACTGTGAGGCTTCAGTAATGCTGGAGCTTTGGGGAATGCGGAGTACTCCTTTATTACCATCGCTCCTGGTTCACTCAAGCCCGGAATGGTGGCACCTAATAGGTTCCTATCTATGGGTCAAATAGTAATAAACGGTATACATTTGCTAAACTGAATTGCTGGAAATAGAACTATTTTGAAATTCAATTGCGTTATTATGCTGAACTGAATTGCTTGAAATAGAATTGTTTTCACTCTCAAACAGCGTAATCATGCTAAAGTAAATTGTTTGAAGTAGAGCTGTTTTGTCATTTAACTGAGTGTAAACAAAAATTATACTTATGCTAAACTGAATTGTTTGAAATAGAACTGTTTATATGTATAAAAATGTTCGGCGTTAAATGACCCGAAAAGTGTTAATATACCCTAAAACGAACGAACGAACGAACGAACCAACCAACCAACCCAAAGCCCCCGAACAGGAACCTCACCATAAGATGCAGTTTAATGTCAACCCGCTGTGACCTTCTTCTGGCGCTGAGGATTCCAAGCCCAATTCAATATATCTTATATTTTGTTTGGTTTCTTTGTTTAGTGGCATATCAAGTTTCATGGGTTATTTCAAGCCAAAGCCATAATAGGAGAAGTTCAGCAGTGGCAATATTAAACCCAGAGCCGGAGGTATACCGGGGGTTGAAAACTTTCCCAAGGGTATGTTCGAAAGTGAACATAATAGCATGACTGGATTTCGAACTCACACATGTAAACGAATGAAAATTTTTAATTCGTCTTATTTCCCAAGTTGGCCCATAGGAATATTTCACGGGTTAATATTAAAAAAAACGGTATTGACAACACTTTGAGGAATTATAGCACGGAAACAACGTATCAGAATGACTTACAAAATAAACTAAAACACAACAGCGATATTCAACAACAAATAAAATACACATATTCTATTAGCATTTAACTAACAAAATAATATAAACGCATATAATACAGTCCAAGAGATATACGGATAGGACTTATCTGAGGAATGGTGCTTAACGTAAATACTCGATATATAAACATGATAGAAATTTATGTTCTATCAAGCTTTTTCTTTGTAGTTTATTTCCGCATGTGGTCGCGCCTTTTCTTCCCGACTGCCGAGGCCGCATGTTTCTTTTCAACTGTTCATGTTGCAGTTTTCGACCGTTCAGACCGCGGGTCTTTTCTCAATTGATCGACTGTTCACGCCGTGATCTCTACTTCGACTGTATAGTTTCAAACTAAACCACCCCGCCTTCCAATTCACGCTGGTATGCAAAAGGGGTCTCATTCTTTCCACTCTAAGGGTTCTTCTGGTCAAGAACCTCCCATTACTCCTCTCCCAGGGTATCTACTAACGTCACAAGTATGTAGCAATGTATATATTACAAAAGTTTATAGTCGTCACTATTTCAGCTGGTGGCTTAATGGTAGACCAAATGCGGTGTAATTTGGAGGTAAATATATATTAGTTTTTATATATGTCTAATAGTGTGGAAGCTTATCTGCATCTACTGGTTTAATGCCGTGCTTTTTACGGCAATGATCAGGCAGATATATATATATAGAGAGAGAGAGAGTGAAAGAGAAATAGAACGCGCGCGCGTGTGTATGTTTGAATGTGTGCAAGCAAAAAGAAAACTCAGAAAGAAGCGATTTTATATATATCGAATAGCGTGGAAGCTTACTAGTTCAATGCCGTCTGTTCACGGCAATCATTTGGCAGATGTATATATATATAGAGAGAGAGAGAGTGAAAGAGAAATAGAACGTGTGTGTGTGTGCTTGTGTGTGTGTGTGTGTGTGCAAGCAAAACAAAAACTCAGAAAGAAGCGATTATATATATATATCTAATAGCATGGATGCTTATCTGCATCTACTGTTTTAATGTCGTCTTTTCACGGCAATCATTAGGCAGATATACATACATACATATATATATATATATAGAGAGAGAGAGGGGGGAGAAATATAATGTGTTTGTGTGTGTGTGTGTAAGCAAAACGAAAACTCAGAAAGAAGCGATGATAAAAATAGAGATAGAAATTAATGTAATAGCCGAGGGATTTCGGTTCATGCCTTTGGGTTTAGTTAGGCTGAGAACCTTTCGGATCAGCACGTGAGTTAGTTAGGTGTAACCTTGATGCAAGTGGTAACGCGTGCGCACGCAGAGAGTGGACATATCACTCAGAGATGTCACAATAGCCTGAGATGATGAAACAGGTGACAAAGTGCGGGTGACGTCACGCACCAGAGGTTTGTGGGAGATTTGAAGAAAGTTAGGGAGTTGAAATTTAGACACCAAACGAGGAGGATCGACTTTTGGAGCTCGCAGACGCAAGGCGAACTTGCGCCCTATGGGGGCCGCTCGAGATGGGGGCCAAATGAATAAGACAGCATAGAAGATTATGTCTCTTTTCCTTATGTCGAAACCTTTAACTCAAAGTTAATAAAAAGTTTTCGTACCTGAACAAGAAGTCGTTACGTGTTTTCGGATTTCGAGATTCCTATGTTCTATCGTTATGAACATTATATGTCTATTTCGCACATGGCGTTAATTGTGGCGATGGAACATTGATAAAAAAAACTGTGTTGGGCGAAACAGGGGAGGGGTCTTAATGGAAGGAAATAAAATTTAATCGATTTGGACCTTTGTATTTATGAATTCACTAAAAAAATTAAGACTAAATCAAGAAAATATCTGATGCCACTTTAGATTTCTTACAGATCCTAATTAAAGGTGGGAGGAATGACAGACATTGTGTATATTTTTTGGTACAATTGCAAGAAGCGTAAAGCGTGCATTTTGCACATTTGTGGCAAAACTGTTAAAGAGTATAGATGTAGCAGGAATGGCACGCATCTGATTGGCCACTTTAACTTAACGATGAAGACTCATCGAAATAAAAAGTTCACCCAGGATTTGAACTAAGGTGGCAGATTCTATTTTATAGGACGATGACAATTCCGCCACTTCATGTAAATTAAGTACGAATGGACTGTTTTGTGAAAAATCATATATCACTTTTGGGGTTTTAAGTAGGTCTTTTTCATAGAGCAAATGTGGTATTTTGGTGGTTGCTGCGCGCATGGCGATGAATAAATGGTTATATATTGTACTGTTGAATGGGTCGGCGAATGTGGCTAGCTAGGTCCCCTTAGAAAATATAGTTTAATGCAAGACTACACCCTTCCCCACCAAAACTTAAGCCTTCTTGTAAATCTTTACAAGAAATAAACGGACTGTTTCATGAACAGAATGTAATTGATTGGTAGATATTAACAGTGGTAGATATGTGTGAAGACTCTGAGATAAATAAATACGTATGGGTACCGAGATGAATAGAAGTGGTTTAGTTTCTTTGTTTAATGGGATATCAACCTTCTTTGGTTATTTAATGCCAAAGCCCTTCTCGTAGAAGAACAGTAGTGGTACTATTTAACCCATAGCTGGGAGGATAAGGGGGTTCATACCTTTCCCAAGGGTATTTGTCCGAAAGTGAACGTAATAGCACGATTGGAGGACGAACTCGCTTACTACGATTCTGCAGTCCATTGCTTTAACCATTACACCACGAGGACAACCCCCTTTTAGTCTGGTTTGGTTTCTTTGTTTTATGGCATATCAACCTTTGTAGGTTATCTAATGCATTCTCCTAGAAGAATAGTAGTGGTACTATTTAACCCATATCTGGGAGGATAAGGGTGGGGGTCATACCTTTCCCAAGGGTATTTGCCCGAAAGTCAACGTAATAGCGCGACTGGAGTACGAACTCGCTTACTACGATTACGCAGTCCATCGCTTTAACCATTACACCACAAGAACACCCCCTAAAATAGAAGTGATTAATTGCTTTTAACGGTATGTCAATTCATTTAGGGTTATCTTATGCCAAGGGGTTAGGGAATAGTATAAATTGTACGGTTATAGTCTAATAGAATATAAATACTTTTTAAACAGATGAATTTGACTTATAGATCAAACTTTGATGGGTTCCAACCCGGCCAGGTGCAGCTGTAGAATACACTGACTATATCTCTGCTGAGGGGTAAGACTCCACCACCAAATGAATAGCCTGAATATGACACTAAACAATCTGTTGATAAGGCTCCAGTAGTGCTGGAGCTTAAGGGAATGCAGAGTATTCCTTTATTGCCATCACTCCCAATTCCACTCTGGCCCAGATTGGTAGCATCTGATAAGTTCCTATCTATGGGTCAAATAGAAATGTTTGTCATTTAAACTAATTGCAAACAAATGAATTATGCTAAATTGAATTGCTTGAAATAGAAGTGTTAAATGATTAAACTGTGTGTAAACAAATGACTAATGGGTAATTGAATCGTTTGTGATACGTAACGATATTTGGAACCATTTAAATTTGTTGACTTGTGCTAAATTGAGTCGTTTGAATAGAACTGCTTGATCATTTAACTGTGTGTACACAAATGCCTGATGTTTAATGACATATCTAATATATATGTACAAAGAGGATTTGGCATTAAATGACCTACAATGTTTGATATGCCATAAAAGCCAACCGGTCAAATCATATATTTTAATATATATGTATGAAGAGGATTTAGCATTAAATAACCCACAATGGCTGATATGCCATAGAACTAAACCAAATCTTATTCGTTAATAAGATTTTATTTCACCGATAAAGGTAATATTTTGTAATCCTATAATTTGTAGATTAAACGGAGATTATTTTAGTTGATTTTTTTTTTTTTGCGTTCTCAATAATGTTACTTTGGTAACTCGACAGCTTTTAATGTTCCTCAAATGGATTTGTTCGGTCCAAACGTTTCGAGGATTTTTTTTAGTTTATTCTTATAACAACCTTCGTGGGTTATGTAGTGCCAAAGCCATCCTCGTTGAAGAACAGCAGTGATACGATTTAACCAAGGAGGTGCCCGTGGTGTAATGGTTATCGTCGTAGGACATGTATACGGCGACACGAGTTCAAATCCTGGACGAGACTGATTGCATTTCACATAGCACTAATACCCTTGGGAAATGTATGAATCCAATTATTCTCCCTCCGGCTTTGGATAAATAGTAGGGCAGACTTGGCTCTTCAGCCTTGGTGAGGCAACAAGTCTCGGAGAAGGAAAACTCTGAATTCAAACCTGTTAAACTCCGCTTCAAAATTGACCTTCTGTCATGGGTTGCCCGAGCTGAGGGGTTAGGTAAATATGGATACGATTTAACCCATAGCTGGAGGAATGAGCGGGTTCATGTCTTTCCCAAGAGTGTTAGTCTGAAAGTGAATGATATAATCGGACTGGAATTCGAACTCGCTATCTATGGTTTCACTGTCCGATACTCCCACAGGTCGGAGGGTATAAAATTTTACAAAGAGTGAGATAACAGATGAGGACTGCAGACGTTGAGTCGTTCTTCCCTCTCACTTTATTGCCCGACACTTCACGTTTTAAAACTCTCAGTTATGTATTTATCTAATCTATCCACCATGATTAGGATGCAACTCAAGATTAATTTTCAAACGGAGTACAGCTGGTATGAATTCAGAGTTGATCATATTTACCAACCCCTCCGCTCGGGCAGGATATGTCACAAGGTCGATTTTTAAGTGGAGTTTAACATGTTTGAATTTAGATTTTTCCTTCTCCTAGACTAGTTGTCTCGCCAAGGCTGAAGAACCTAGTCCCCATAGATGGAGGGAGATTAATTGGATTCATACCTTTCCCAAGGGTATTACTGCTATGTGAAATGCAATCAGTCACGTCCAGGATTTGAACTCGTGTCGCCGTGTCCATTTCCTACGACGATAACCATTACACCACGGGCACCTCCAATTCAGAGTTGATATCCTCCTAAATTCGTTGCTGTCCCAAGGGTAAAGAACTCACAAGGCACGACCCTTATTGCTAAAATTTTTAATGCTTTGCTTTTCAATTTTATCCGACCCGAAGTTGAGAAAATTCTTTGGAATAATCAGGATGGCTTTCGGAGAAATTGATTCACAACTTCAAAGATTCTGAATATCCATCGAATCACCGAGAGAGTTCGAGAAAAAAATCTCTAGGCAACAATAATATTTGTAAAATTCGTCAAGACATTTGATTCCATACACAGAGAAAAGATGGAGCAAATGCTACTAGCATACATCCCCAAAGAAACAGTAACTGCTGTAATTATACTTTACGAAAACAATGGTTCGCTCGCTTGATGGTGACACCGTCTTCTTCGAAATTGTCGCTTGAGTTTTACCGGACGCATTATCACAATATGTAGTTGTAATCTATTTTGATTACGGACGACGAACGTCATTAGATCTACGAAAAGAAAATGTTTTTACATTTAAAAAGAAAAGAACCAAACGATATCATGCAAAAACTATGATAGATTCAGACTACGCAGATTATCTAGCGCTTCTCGCAAATACACCTTCTCAAGCCAAATCATTACTGCACAGCCTGGAGCATGCAGCAGGAGGAAATAGCCTCTTAGTAAATGTAAAAAAAACAGTTCATGTATTTCATCAAGAAGGAGACATCTCCAACTTAAGTGGTAAGCCTCTGAAATTAGTTGATGAGGTCACATACCTCGGCAGCAATATCTCATCTACTGAAAGTGATGTCAACGTACGCATAGAAAAACGTAGCGTGCTATTGACTGGTTAAAGATCATGTGGTAATCTGATCTCTCTGATAAAAAAAAATGGGATTTCTTTGGAGGTGTGTCTATATAAGTACTACTGTATGTTTGATAAAACGATGGAAGAAAAGGTTAGATAGGATCTATTCAACAATGCTACATGCTGTTTTGAACAAATACTGCGAGTAACACCACGCAAAGCAGCTACTGTATGGCCACTTACCTCCAATCTCACAAAACTTCATCGACGTTCTCTATGAAATACACCTGTGTTGACCTACGAGTAAGGACACATACATCAGAACTATGCGGACACTGGATGCCGTCTAGAGGATCTGGCAAGAGATATAAACGATTGGGACAAATGGAGAGAGAAAGAGAGAGAGTTACTGAATCCGAGAAATCAGCACGACACAATTATGATAATATTCAAACTGGAAGGATAAACTAACCCATATAAAAAAATCCATTCTTTTTTATTTTATTCTATGAATAATAATTATTATTATTACTATTGATTCATTTGAAACGGAGTGGGTATAATCGAAGAATAGAACAGCTCTTCCCGTCACTCCTGGCTTACATTGCTACATTTTTCTAACTGAACTAGTTAACTAAAATAGACTGTAAAAATATTTTTGTTAAATGATTTGTGTCATGTTGAAGAATGTGCCCATTGTGACCCATGCAAGTTGAACGCATATCTCAAGCCAACAAATACAAGTGTTCAAATGGAATGTGTTACTGGAGGTTGCGTGACTATAGATAGTCGATATATAAATGGGTCAGTTCGAGGTCTGATGCGTGATGAATAGACAGACAGGTGCGTATGCAAAATAGATGTGAAATGTAACATAGCGTGTTAGTATTGTTTAGGATTCAAGATTCAGGATTCGGCATGAGACGACAGGAAAAGATTTTAACTATAGACCAAAATTACCGGCCTCACCGAACATTACAAAAGTGGTGACGAAAAATTACGTCTGAACATTATAAAAATTTGTTTTCTGATTTAACGACAAAATTTTTATTTATATTTATCTAGATAATACAAAACAATTTGCAATCAATCATCATCATCATATCACGCTGACAGCAGGGATCTCTCTGACCCTCTCTCGCCAACCGTCTCTATCGTCCATCGCTCCCGGTAGATTTTCAAGGCTACATCCTGTATCGGCACTGAGCTGTTGTACACAGGTTCTTGTTGGTTGTCCAGCAGGGATCTCTCTGACCCTCTTTCGCCAGCCGTCTCTATCGTCCATCGCTCCCGGTAGGTTTTCAAGGCTACATCCTGTATCGGCACAGAGCTGTTGTACATAGGTTTTAGTTGGTTGTCCTGCATTTGCTCGTCCATGTGAAGGAGTCCATAGGAGTATATCGCTTATAAGTTCGTCCTTAATTCTCTAACAGTGTCCTTCATGTCTGGTTTGTCTAACATTGATAGTTTTCGTGATGAGTAGCAGGTGGCCGTACAGCTTCAGTTTTATGGGGTGCTGCTTCCAGGATACAGTTGCAATCAATAATATCAAGTAAATATTTATTAACATCAAATTTAAAGATCAATATGTTAATTATCTTTCCCATCTATATTATAAACTGCTAATTAGTTGTATATATAAAGATGATTGCATGTTGTTTGTGTGTAGACAAAGCCAAGAATATCAGCAACATGAAAGACTTTATTAATAAGTGAGATTTTACTTAAAAGAATATCATGGATAATGCCATGTAAATAACTAAGAGAATTGTGATGTTGGTGGTGAGGTCGTTTCAACAAAAAAACTAATAATCTTCGTTATGATAAGATCTATATATTTTATGATTTCTTTACTAATCTAAACACAATATATATATATATATATATATATATATATATATATATATATATAATAGGGTATAAAAATGTAAACAAACAGCTGCTGCTGCTGTTGCTAAATAAATACCTTTAAAAAAAATTCTCTTAGCCAACGTGGTCCGCTTGCTGACTGAAAGGTCTGAGACTTAGTCTAACGTCAAGTTGGACGGGTTTCGATCGCGGCTTCGAGCGTCCTGCGTGTCTAGCCACACTGAAGAGTTCTGATAGAACGAAACAGTCTGTCTGTGGATGACAATATATATATATATATATATAGTAATATTTTAGTTTGCAATATTTACAGATAAAGCTTTTATCAATATCGATGATATAGCATAGATATTTAAGTAAGGAAAGAGCAGACATCGACGACTGCCAGTTTCTTCGCAACGCGATCATCCTAAATCACACACACACACACACACACACATACACATATTTATATATATGCTCTATCACCGGTATTAGGCACGGTTTATTTATCAACATACCAAACCCTGTTATTAATAATGAATATATTGTTATATCTTGATAATATAATTAAAGATAAACATGAGATAATAGGTATTTATTCTTGGAGTAAATGTACGAGTAGGGAAATACAGTATACTGCTTCGGCATTAAATAACCCGAAAAGGGTTTATGCGCCGTAAAACAAAACAGCCAATCAACCAACCAACCGTATACAGTAAGTATCCAATTACTTTGTCCTTCGCTAACTTTGGCTTGGTTGGGGTGGGTCAACACACCAAAACACACACACACACACACACACACATATATATATATATATATATATATGTGTGTGTGTGTGTGTGTGTGTGGTATGTATGTATCTATGTCTTGCATTCTGGTTAGTGAACGCTTGTAATATTAAATAAAGGACAAACCACGATATGAGAGGAAATAGAGATATATTCTCAGGAAAAAGTATATACAATAGAGAGACTATTGGTAAACAAGAACATAGGATTAGTGAATACAGAATAAAGATATAGTCCAACGATAGTATTGGCTTCCGTTATTACGGTAGCAAGTAAGGTGATTTAGTACGATCTCCAGTCTCCAACGCTCTAATACTATTCCTATAAGAAGCTGCTCTTCACCTTCTAGTCTGCCCTGGTATTAGTAGCTACTGCTATATATGGCAGATGGACTAGTTCATTGTGTGGAAAAAGGTGGGTGATACCCAACAGTATGTATGTATAATTTACTGTCAGTAAGGTAAGAATCCTTTCTTTCATTTCATTAAAGCTTTGTTCATTTAAAATCTGAGAAGTCTCTTCTTCAATTTAAAGACGAAACATTTTTAAAAATGCATCATCCATCCACTTTTACTCAGTGTGTTTGTGTGTGTGTGTGTGAGAGAGAGAGAGAGAGAGAGAGAGAGAGAGAGATAGAGAGAGACGGAGACAGACGGAGAGACAGACGGCATTCAACCGCTGAGAGCTAAGCCAGCTCTACACATTGATATGGGAAATTTCGCTGGAGGTGATGTCAAAAGGTGGTCCCCAGATAGATTCCTACAGATGGTTTGAATTCAAAGATTTCCTTCTCCAATATGGGTCGCCATAGCAACGTTTAGGAATCAAGTGTTCCCCAGGGGTATTACCGCTATGAGAAAATGCAAAAGGCCCCGTCTAGGATTTGAACTCTGATCGACGGGTCCATTTCCTAAAACGATAACCATAACACTACAAGCGGCTCTTTTTACGATCTGTAAGGTAAGAATCCGTTATCCATTTTATAAAATCTTTGTTCCTTTTAAGATCCTAACTACAAAGACCAGTCGGAATAAAAAGGTTAGAGAAAGTTCTTTAATTGTATATTCTCCTTCTTATTCTTCTTTCCGAAAAGCTTTTGTTTTAATGAAATTAAAATTGTGCTGTTAAATTGAATTATCAACTTAGACTGAGACAACATTTAAAGAGACACATTTTCCATTAAAATGAGGGACGTTACTTTTACTTACTAAAAACCGAGTATTCTTAAGAAAACATTTGTAAGCCGAAAATGGTTTCAAGCAAAGAATCAATCTTTTTTTTTTTAATGTCCCTGCAACCAAAGACTAAAATTGGTAAAGTATTTAAGTTTATACAAATTAATTAGGTTTATGCAAAGACAGAACACACAAAAAGTTCAAATTAATAAGCGATGTCACTCAAAAACATTGATACAACCAACCTATGAAAGAGGATATAGCGTGTTCAAGATAAAGGTCTAGTTTAAGGTGTTATGCTTTAAGAGATAAAAGGTTTGATGGATTGGTTGATTTTAACGACATGTCAACCCGTCTAGGGTTATTTTATGCAAACATTTTAACGAATCACGTTCCTTATAGATCTTTATTTACATTTCTTGTGTTGTTGTTTCTTCAGAGGTTGTTGATTTATTCATTTGAACGGAATGTTGACCCGTCTAAAGGTCGAGTTTAAAGTTCAAAATTTAATTCTTTAAGCAAAATATGGAATAATTCCTAAAATATTTTTTTTAGTCTGATTAGTTCATTTTTTGGAAAAAAAGAAAGTGATGAATCTAAATTTTCATGATTGGTTCTATTATTCAAGCACTTTTTCATTAAAGTTCAGCCCAATATGAATGAGCAAGAATAGAAAAGGCAAAGAATTCATGATTTCCTTAATGCCGAAATCAAAAAATATTGCCGAAATAATTAGTTTCTTTATGGCCTCCATTAAGACCAGACCTTAACCCTCTTGATTACGCTATATGGGGCGTTTTAGAAAACAAAACAACTGCAACTTCCCATCCAAATATTGGTTCACTTTAGACTGCTATTGAAGAGGAATGGAATAAAATGTCTGAAGAATTTATTTTGAAGCCGTGTACATCTTTTCGAAGGTGTATTAAGGCAATAATTGAAAAAAAAAAGGTGGCCATATTGAGTAAATTAACTGTTTTGTGTCAATCTTCTTATTTTTTGTTTATTCTTAAAAATTAAAACCAATCTTGTTTTATAATAGAGTCGTTTATTATTATACTAGAATGGTCTAAATTTTGCTTCCGCCCCCTGTATTTCGGGTTTAAGAGATAGTTTGTTTAGTAACTAGAGCCTCTCCTGATCAGCAAATTTTGAAACGGTTATCTTAATTAGATATGTACCATATATGAATGCCGTGCACAGAGCTTATCAAATGTTTTAAGAAACTTGAATCGTAGTACAACTAAAATAATAGGTAACAACTAAACAGTTTTTTTTTTATTTATTTAGTTAATTCATCTTTCAAGGAATATTAAAAAATGGGAGCAATTTATGAAAATTATTCAAAATACTAAAGATAAGAATTTCTTTTTTTCATTACTGACATGATTGCTGTGAAGTATAGTGTTATGGGACCGTTACCTACCCATTGATGGACTCTTCCAAATCCTATACTAATCGAGAGCCAAGTACTCTTATTGTTGGGATGAATGGTCAGCCGGTCGTAGAGACTGGACATTCGACTGACCAGTAAGCCTAGCTTACGCTACCATTTTTCTCTGTATCTTGTTACTTCCATATATCCTTAAACTTATACCGTGTTCCGAGTTATCTTTTCGTGGCCCCAAATTGGGTACACAATATATAGTATATCCGAAAGATGTATTTTTGATAATCAAGGAGAACATTTGTCCAAAAACATTGCAGAGTAAGGAAGTCAAGTAGAGACCTTTATCCGAGAGACCTCATCCCATTTTTTTTCTTCGGGAGTTCAGAGTATTATATATATATATATATATATATAGTCATCCACAGACAGATCTGTTTTGTTCTATCAGAACTCATCAGTGTGGCTCGACAGTATATATATATATATATATATATGCGTGTATGTGTGTGTGTGTAAATTGCTGTGATACTGACAAAAGAAAGACACGGGGAACACAAAAAGCGTTGGTAGAAAAAACATATATATTCAAGTAACAGAAACAAGATACAAGTGAACCTGGTTAGACAGTAGTTAGTTAATAGGAAGCTGAGTTTTCCGTCCTACCACCAGAGAAGTATGGCACAAGGCCGTTTTTAAGGTGGGTCCGGTCGCAGGGCCGAAGCCACGACGCGTCCAGCATTGCCAAAATTACCTTCGGCCCCGTCTACATTCCCCTTATTTAAGGCGCCCCAGGCGCCAGGCAATAAACCTTATCCCCCGTAAGGGAGTAAGAGACTGAGGGGACGGCCCCCTGAAGCCGGAGGAAATCTCCAGTGCTAAGGCAACACCCGACCGAGCTGCGCTGACCAAAACATAGTCGACAGAAGTGCGCCTCAAACAACTGGATAGGCAGACCAAACACGAGGGTGTGACCAACTCGCCCGACGCTCCGTTGACGTGTATTTATGGAGGAGGGCGAATCTATTATGTAGGGAGTAAAACATAAACCCTCTCTGCAGAATTGTTATATTGGAGCTCCATGGCTCAGATAAGAGAGTGGTGGGCATTTAGAATATAATCTAACATTTGAGCTAAACTAAATACTTCTACACATAGGTTAGTTTAAAAAGAAATTTTAAAAAAGAAGACCGAGAAAGAAAGAGTGAGGTTGTATAGTGTATCCGTTTGGGGAACTTTTTCTACTATTTGTACATCCCTGTCTGGTAAAAATGGGATCATCCTTTTCACCTTAAATGCGACAAACAGAGAGGGATGCGACAAACAGATGTTTTATATTGACCTTCGACCCGGCCAAACATACCATTCCAAAGTGATGCACCGGAAGGAAGTGACACATTCCGATGGCAGTTATGAGAAGAAATCGCGTAGGCGGGCTTGGCTGACAATATGGGACAAGGTAAAATCCCATGGTACACTCATAGACTGATGCACCGGAAGAGTGTGACCTGTGAACTGCATGACAGTTATTTCCGCTTGATGACGATCAAACATGCCATTCCAAAGATTGAGTGGGCGATTGAACTATTATATAACTCGGTGAGACAGGAAGTCAGTTAGTTTGGAGACCAGATGAGTTAGAGACAAGATGTGGTAGAGAAGCCAGCACTCAGTAGAAAGCTGGGCCCCCGGGCCTCCGGTTGAGCAACCCTGGAGAACGAGAAAGACGCAACGCTGATGGCCATAAGAGTGGGGGTTCAATATGTTGCAGTTCTGTTCGGTCTCCAACTGCCTCTCACAGTAAAATCTTGAGTAACCCTTTCGACACTTTTAAATAAAGTGAGAGGTATATTTTTCTAAGAACTGTGTCGTTCGTCCTTATTGTGTGTCGTTGATTCTGCATGCATATGTAGATGTATATGTATTATGTGTTTGTAGAGTTGGTCATGATCATGGCTATACAATACAGAGAGAGGGAAGAAAAAAAGACCGAACACAAGTTCAACAAAAACCGAAAAAAAATGTGTCGGACAAACAAGGCAGTTGGGGCTGCAGAATACTCCGATTGCGTCTCTGTCAACGAATATCCTGAAATGACACTAAACAATATGACGATGAGGCAAAAGTAATGCTGGAGCTTTGGGGGATGAGGAGTATTCATTCACTTTCATCCCTCCCAATTCCACTCTGGCTTGAAGTGGTAGCACCTGATAAGGTCTTATCGATATGTCAAATAGAACTAAACTTAGTACTTATGCTAAACTGAATTGTTTGAAATAGAACTGATGTTACATTTAAAGTTGGCAACCGTAGTTGAGGGCTACCCGAAGGCTTCATTTTCAATAGCTACAATTCCTTTCCCTGGGTTGCTCCACTTTACCCTTGATACCTACCTTATATTGCTGAGTGTTAAGCAAGGAGGTATCAAGTATCATTTTTGAAGTTTTTGGTATGACGCGACCTGGGATTGAACCCAGGTCTCCAAGGCGACTGGCGAACACTCTACTCATTAGGCCAATGACCCGAAAAAACTGTGCTTATGCTAAATTCAATTGTTTGAAATAGAACTGTTTTACATTTAACTGTTTGTAAAAATACTGTAATTATGCAAAACTGAATTATTTGAAACTTCTGGAAGGCTCCATGGAAGTCCTCTGTTTTTACATTTAACTGTGTTGTAAATGAAAAAAACTGTACTGATGCTAAAAGGATTTGTTTGAAATAGAACTGTATTTACATTTAACTGGGTAAATAAAAACTGTATCTATGCTAAATTGAATTGTTTTAAGTAGAATAGTTTATATGCATAAAAATGGATTTGGCATTAAATAACCTACAATGGTTGATATGCCATAAAACCCAACCAAAACAAATCCTATATATTTAATATATATGTATAAAGAGGATTTAGCATTAAATAACCTACAATGGTTGATATGCCATAAAAGCCAACTAAACCAAATAATAAATATTTAATATATATGTATAAAGAGAATTTGGCATTAAATAACCTACAATAATTGATATGCCATAAAACCCAACAAACTAACCAACCAACAAAAAAACAAGAAGGCAAAAGAAAATGCACACTAAGCGAGGTAGACAACGGTTACGAAGAGAACACTAAGAATTCAACAATGGCAACAATAGCAGAAATGTTGATAGAAATTTGTAACAGCAAAAGCATTTTATATAAGCACAGCTTTGTTTACGAAATTTTCAGTCACTATTTTGTAACATGCAACTGGTGGTCACAATTAAAATAAAATAAGCAAATACGAGGTGCCTCAATAAGTTTCCAGACTTTTTTCATATGGGCACTTTTATTGAGAGTACACACGTGAATCTCTAGTCCCATTAGAAGTAATCTCCTCCGGCTTCAATGCATTTGTTGTACCGTTCCAACAACTTATGGAAGGCCCCATGGAAGTCCGCTTGTGTGAGCCTGTCCACGACCTTCGTCACAGCCTCTTTCATCTCCTCAATTGTCTCATAACGACAGCCTCTAAGGTTCTCCTTGAGCTTAGGGAATAACCAAAAGTCACAGCGAGCAAGGTGTGGATTATAGGGAGGCCGAGGAACTGTCTTGATGCCCATCTTGGTTAAGTAGTCTGTGACAAGAATGGAGTTGTGGACTGGTGCATTGTTCTGGTGGAAATGCCACTGACCCGATTTGAAGAGTGCTGGCCTCTTCCCACGGAATTTCTTCCTCAACTCCCTTAAAACCTCGAAATAGTATTTCTGGTTGACTGTCTGTCCAGTGGGAACCCAGTACATGTAGATCATGTCAGTGCAGTCAAAAAAAGGATCATCAAAAGTTTGTGGGTGGATTTGCTCTGTCTGGCCTTTATGTGTCTGGGGAGCCAGCAGGCTTCCACTGGGAACTCTGTCTCTTGGCCTCTGGTTCATAGCAGTAGATCCAGCTTTCATTGCAGGTAATCAGAGCATCAAGAACTGCGGGATCTGAACTGATCAGCTCGGCTATCTCCCTGCTGTCATGACAACGTATTTCTTTCTGATCTTCTCTGAGCACCCTTGGGACCATCTTCCGCGAATAATTGTCTGTACAGTTCCCACACTGACATCAAACGGAGTACTTATTGTCTTTATAGACACACGACGGTCCTTATCCATAAAATTCTTTATTTGGGCAATCAACTCTGGTGTTCTGACTCAATTGTCTCATAACAAAAGCCTGTGAGCTTAGGGAATAACCAAAAGTCACTGGGAGCAAGGTCTGGACTATAGGGAGGCTGAGGAACTGTCTTGATGCCCATCTTGGTCAAATAGTCTGTGACAACGATGGAGTTGTGGACTGGTGTATTGTCCTGGTGGAAATGCCACTGAGCCGATTTGAAGAGTGCTGGCCTCTTCCGACGGAATCTCTTCCTGAACCCCCTTAAAACCTTAACATAGTAACCCGAACCTTAACTGTTTGACCAATCAACTCTGGTGTATTGACTTCCTTACTCCTCCCACACCTCTCATCATCCCTCACAGACTCTCTGTCTTTCTTGAATCTCATGCAACTCAAAAACTGATGCTCGATTCATGCTAGATGGTCGAAAACCAGCCTGAAGCATTCCATACGTTTCTTTGGCATTTTTTCCAAGTTAAAAACAGAATTTTATTGGATATCGTTCTTCTAAAGTGTCCTCACGTCCAGATTGCATTTTTGAAATTCACCAGCTGTGACAATCAGGTTTTAGTAGAGTGTATTCCAATTGCTGCTGTAGCTGTTCATTTGAACGTGAAATCATAAAAATTGGTCCGTCGTCTAATAAGATGTATAGCAATAAGATACTGAATTTTCAATGGTCTACGACAATTTTAAATGCCCGTACAAAAAAAAGTGTGGATACTTATTGAAGGTGCCTCGTACAAAAACCTGGAAATAGAAATTGAAAAAAAAATTGTCACCTTAAAATTAGCACCTCTTCAGAAATTGTGGAAGCCCTTTGTATGTTTAAAAAGAGACAGATTAGAATATTCACAAGATACCTGGCAGTCACAGGCGATATGAAATACAAAAAAAATTGTATTTTGCAGAACTGCTAATCTCCTTAAGAGATTACTATCAATATGATTTGAAAAGTAAAACCCAAAAGAGATAGCAAAAACAAATATATATATGTATCGTCATCCACAGACAGATCTGTTTCGTTCTATCAGAACTCATCAGTGTGGCTAGACAGTATCTCCCCGTAGCTGCGATCGAAACCCGGTTGACTCAAACGCCAAGCCAAAGCTTCTGACCATTTAGCTACAAGGAGATATTAGCTGCGAAGTACATTTTAAACGGTTATGAATCACAATTAATATTGTTTACATACATCCGTTCAAACGGCCGCCGAGATCTCAATTCAAATACGAAAAGACTTGCAAAGGCGCTAATGGTAACACGATTACTTCTTCGCTAGAGAACTCAACCCAACGTGGGTAGGGGAGTCTGGATCCGTTCGAATTCCCGTATTACTTTTATAAGTTTAAAACCTCGAATTTAGTCCTTAGAAATAATTCCTCTCCCTCGATTGGGGTGTTGCAAAAAACCAACGTTATATATAAATTTAAATGTCCTTTAGGAGATTGTATCTCTGATGATAATAATATATATGTTGGTTTAACCTCAACTACCCTGTCGAGGAGACTTACAATGCACCTTTCTGACACAAGTTCAATAGCTCAGCATTTAAAAAAACATTCATCCTCAACAACACAACTACGAAAAATTCTCACCGACAACACAACAATATTAGAACATCAAAATAATAAACAAAAACTTCAGATTCTCGAAGCACTACATATTAGAAACCTGCAACCAACACTTAATAGAATTAATTTTCAAACCAGTGCTAATGAACTTAAATGTTTTTAGCTACTGGCACTAATTATAGAATTACATTTAAAAGCAAACGCCATAATCTTCAACGGCAAAGACGCCCTTACACAGAAGTAAAATGCTAAAACAAAAGTTACATCACTTTTGTAATAGATCCTCCCCTGATGATGGCCCAAAGTCAGGCAGAAAGTACTAGGGATACATACAACTATGGACAATACATAAATCAATTCCCCTCCCCCGAATACGATAAAAGTAATACGGGAATTCGAACGGATCCAGAAGAAAATATGTAGACATAAAATGTCTATTATGTTTAATGAAATTTGTATTAACGAAGAAATGCTGCCAATATATATATATATATAAGTATTCTTTGGTCCAGTTAAACCGGAGTTGGGAGTAATTCCCTCAGGAGAAGAAATTATTCATGAATGAATATTTAAATTTTCCTGGTAATGAGCTCAATGTAACAATAATACAGCGCAATCAAAAAGATCTGAAGAAGCCCCGTTAATTTTTTTTCGTGTTTTTTGAAATTTCAAAAATGCGTAACAAGATGGAAATAAATTTATAGTCCTATGTGACCGGTTTCGTTGTTTTTCTTAAAGTATATATATATATATATAATGCGTGTAATCACTAACTTCCCTTACGCAAGGTCTTGGTAAAGTTTTAGCGAATGACTGCAAGAAACTGATAGTAAAGCTGAAACTCAATTGAAAATAATATTTGATAATGATAATTTTTGTATCTGTGTTTTTGCGTTTATTGACCAATGGGCGCTTCCTTTTGAGATTTACAGACGACAACATTTGACTTTCTATGCAAAACTTTCATGGATCAAAACCCAAATTAATTTAAGATTTTTTTTCCTTCCTAGATTTTATTTAAATACTTTTTTTTCAGCCAATTAAAACAATAAGTAAATCAACTTTTTAAAATCTAATTTCAAGCTCTTCCAGTCTTACAAAAACAAACAATCAATAAATTAACTGAAATATTCAATAGGTTTTACGGATTTATTCTGTAACCTGTTCAAACTTTCAATCTTATTTCAATGAAATGAAAAATCAAACCTTTTTTTCAACTAAATTCAACATCATTTAATTATTTG
Source organism: Sepioteuthis lessoniana (assembly GCA_963585895.1). NCBI lineage: Eukaryota > Metazoa > Mollusca > Cephalopoda > Myopsida > Loliginidae > Sepioteuthis > Sepioteuthis lessoniana. The sequence continues at coordinate 34,355,787 of OY757944.1, forward strand.
AAATTGAACAATTCATTTTGTTTATATTAACATGTTCGCACTAATCATCATATCGTGCTGGTAGCACGGATATCCCTGACCCTCTCTCGCCACTCCTCCCTATCGTTCATCGCCCTAGGTAGGTCTTCAGGACAACATCCTGTATCCTCACATAGCTGCTGAATGTACGTTCGAGCTGGTCGTCCTGCTTTTGCGCGGCCATGTGTGGGGATCCATAAGAGTACATCTCTTATGAGTTCATCTCTGCTTCTCCAGCAGTGTCCTGCATGTCTGGTTCGTCTAACTTATAATAGTTTTCGTGATAGGGGGCAGGTGGCCGTACAGTTGGTGTCTTGTGGGGTGTTGCTGCCTGGACTTGTTCAGGATTGCACGCAGCATTCTTGTGTAATTGCCATCTAGTTTCTTCTCCAGCCGTTTTGTTAGCGTCCATGTAGTGCATCCATATAGCAGTATCGATGTGACCGCTGCCTGGAAGAAACTGCGTTTCATTTTATCGGTTAGGTCTGATTTCCATATAATCGATAGCCTATTGATAGCTGTCCATGCTTTCGTTAACCTCGTTTCGATGTCCTTTTCGGTTGATTCGACGCTGCTTCCTAGGTACGTGAATTTGTCTACTAGTTTAAGTGGGGTTCCTTCTAGAGTGGAGATGTCCCCCGTTTGGTTATAGCACATATATTCCGTTTTGTGTGCATTAACATAGAGGCCTATGCTTGCTGCTGCTCGTTCCAAACTATGCAGAAGTGTTTCGGCTTGGTCAGGTGTATTTGCCAGTATCGCTATGTCATCGGCGTAGTCGGCGTCGGTAATTGTTGTTGCGGGGTATCTTCTGCAACTTTCCAGTACTCTTGAAATTTCAACCTACATCCGTTTAGCGCTTAAACATACTTTCTTACGTAGGAACGTACTCTCAAAAAGATCTTTTACGCAAATTGCTATATTGCATGTAAGAATCTTCACCTCTTCTCTCAAAATATTTACGCTTTGACTAATATCATCTTTTCTTACAAGAAAAGACTTTAAGACTTCAATTTTTCAACAAACTTTAGGACTTCAATTTTTCAACAAACTTTTTACTTGTGTGTGTGTGTGTGTGTGTGTGTGTGTCAAGTGGATTTACTGCCAAGCACAAATACTTATAATACAATCAGAAATTTGGAGATGCCCGTGGTGTAATGGTTAGGAATCATCGTAGGAATTGAACACGACGACACGAGTTCAAATCCTGGACGAGACTGATTGCATTTCACAAAGTACTAATACCCTTGGGAAAGGTATGAATCCAATTATTCTCCCTCCAGCTATGGGTAAATAGTAGGACAGACTATGTTCTTCAGCCTTGGTGAGGCAACTAGTCTAGGAGAAGGAAAACTCTGAATTCAAACCTGTTAAACTCCTCTTAAAAATTGACCTTGTGTCATATCCTGCCCGAGCGGAGGGGTTGGTAAATATGATAATACAATCAGAAATTTGTCATTAACATATCTCATAATAGGGCGCCACTGGTGGTGTAATGATTAGCAAGCTACTCTAGGAAATCTTCACAAGTGAGTTCGAGTCTCATTGGCTACCCAAACTCATATGGTCTTGTGCCACATCTAAGCAAAAAGCATCGTAAATTACAACATATTTCATGCTATATCATACTAATTCAAACATCTCAGGCCGAATGTTTTCAGCCTAGCCTGGAGCATGCTGCAAGAGGCATTGGTCTTTATGTGAACTCAGATAAAACAAAGGTCACTTCTTTTAATCAAGATGTTACCATCTCCACATTAAAAAGCAAACCTCTGAAATTATTCGTCGATTTCACGTACCTCGGTAACGATATCTCATCTACTGAAAGCAATGTCAACATAAGCATGGCCTGCTATTAACAGATTAACAACACTATGGAAATCTGATCACTCTAATAAAATAAAGTGAGAATTCTTCCAAGCTGTAGCCGTGTCAGTACTATTGTATGGCTGCGACATTTAGGCTTTAAGAAAACGTCTGTAGAAAAGCCTTGATAAGAGCTATTCAAAAATCCTGCATTCTGTTTTGAACAAATCCTGGAAGCAACGCTCAACCAAACAGCAGCTGTACGGCCACCTACCCCCCCCCATCACGCAAACAATCCAAGAAAGACAAGCAAGATACACTGGACACTGCTGAAGAAGTAAGATCGAACTCAGAAACGACGTTCTCTTATGGACTACTTACGTAGGAACGTACTCACACAAAGATCTTTTACGCAAATTGCTATATTGCATGTAAGAATCTTCACCTCTTCTCTAGAAATATTTACGCTTTGACTAATATCATCTTTTCTTACAAGAAAAGACTTTAGGACTTCAATTTTTCAACAAACTTTTACTTGTGTGTGTGTGTGTGAAGTGCCAAGCACAAATACTTATAATGCAATCAGAAATTTGGAGGTGCCCGTGGTGTAATGGTTAGGAATCGTCGTAGGAATTGAACACGACGATACGAGTTCAAATCCTGGACGAGACTGATTGCATTTCACATAGCACTAATACCCTTGGGAAAGGTATGAATCCAATTATTCTCCCTCCAGCTATGCGTTAATAGTTGGACAGCCTTCACCAAGGCTGAAGAACCCAGAGTTGACCGACCTGCAAAAACTTACATTCAGCAACTCTGTACAGACACTGGACGAAGTCGAGAGAACTTAGCAAGGGAATCCGTGCTGTCAGGAACCTTTGTCATTTGTACTATAGTTAGAGGTCCATTTCTATTATTGATAGAGGTCATTTTTATGGTTAGAGGTCATTTCTATTATTGATAGAGGTCATTTCTATGGTTAGAGGTCATAACCTTTAACGCAGGTTTAGAGGTCATTTCTATATGAGGTTTGAGGTCATATGAGGTTAGAGGTCATAACCTTTAACGCTGTGTTAGAGGTCGTTTCCATGGTTAGAGGTCATTTTTATGGTTAGAGGTCATTTCTATAACCATTTTTATGGTTATAACCTTTAACGCAGGTTTAGAGGTCATTTCTTTAACCTAAGCAGGTCATTTCTACTATTCTTAGAGGTCATTTCAATGGTAATTTCTATAACCTTTCTGTGTTGATCAACGCAGGCTTAGAGGTCATTTCTACGGTTAGAGGTAATTTCTACTATTGTTAGAGGTCATATTTTAATGGTTAGAGGTCATTTCTATAACCTTTCTGTGTTGAAACGCAGGCTTAGAGGTCATTTCTACTATTGTTCTGTCATTTCAATGGTGTTGTTCAACGCTGGATTAGAGGTCATTTCTATGGTTAGAGGTCATTTCTACTATTGTTAGAGGTCATTTCTATGGTTAGAGGTCATTTCTATAACTATGGTTATGTCATTTCAATGGTTGTGTTCAACGCTGGATTAGAGGTCATTTCTATGGTTAGAGGTCATTTCTACTATTGTTAGAGGTCATTTCTACGGTTAGAGGTCATTTCTATAACTTCAACGCTTGGTTTAGAGGTCATTTCTATGTTTAGATGTCATTTCTATGGTTAGAGGTCATTTCTAAAAATTAATTTTCTGTATTTTGATGAAGATAATTTTGATGCAGAAAAGCTTGTAGAAAATACAAGAAAAGCTTGTAGAAAATTAATTTTCTCTTGATGAGGATTTAAGCAGTGTTAGAGGTCATTTCTATACCTTTTAAGCTTGAAGAAAATTGATTTTCTGTATCTTGGACTATGTTGAAAAAACCTTTAGAGGTCATTTCTATAACCTTTAAGGTTGTAGAATTGTATTCTGTATCTTGGACAATGTTGAAAAAAATTCTGAAAACATTCTGATATTCTGAAAACATTCTGAAAACATTCTGAAAAACATTTAGAAGTCATTTCTATAACCTTTAACTGTTGATCAACGCAGGGTTAGAGGTCATTTCTATAAACTTTAAGGTTGTAGAAAATTAATTTTTTGCATCTTGGATAGTGTTAAAAAAATTCTGAAAACATTTTGAAATTCTGAAAACATTCAGAAAAAACCTTTAGAGGTTATTTCTATAACCTTTAAGTGTTGATCATAGCAGGGTTAGAGGTCATTTATATGGGTAGAGATCATTTCTATAACCTTTAAGCTTGTAGAAAATTAATTTTCTTTTCTTTGGACAATGTTGAAAAAAATTCTGAAAACATTTAACAAAAAAAAAAAAATGCCACCGCTTGTTTATAAACAAACATAATATTCTAGGACTATTCTCGGCTATATATAACCGGCCGTTTTGTGTAACTTGACTCTGACAGAAAAATAAACTTGAAGCAGATTCCAGTCAAACACAATTACTTCTTATCTCACCAGCTTTTAATACCGCTAACCCTACATCTCAAAAGAACGTGGTTTTCTGACAGGAGAACACTTGTCTAACCAATTCTTATTGGAAACCATCAATACAGATACCGCTTAACATTTACCGAACGTTTGTCTTTGTTCGTTGATATTTACGGCTCTGTTTTTATTTTTTTTTTTTAACCAAATCATTACACTGTATCTAATCGTCGAGATTATTGTGACTGGCTATGCATAGAATTAAATTATGTGTGTTCTTTCAATGAGATTAAATCCGATGCCCCCCTAAAAAATATAGGGAAAGACTAAGAAAACGATAAAAGTAAACTAATTCATGTTTATTGTTAGCTTGTGGCTTCCGAAAAGAAGATGAAGAGATAGAGATATCTTTAATTGGATTATTTTGAGATGAGGCTTCTTAATCTGAGAATTAATTTTTATTCATTGCGGACTTTTTGTCCTCATCTTGGTAGTTTTTTTGTGTTGTTTCTTCTTTCACTACGTTTCGGCCAAATTTCACCTCTGGCCTTCTTCAGGTGATTTTTTTTTTTTTGAAGAAGAAGAAGAAGAAGAAGAAACTCAAAAAACTACCAAGATGAGGACAAAAAGTCCGCAATAAATAAAAACTAATTCTCAGATAGAGATATTGTCCATAGCAAGAAAGGAAAACTCATACACACAGTTAAAAAACGTCTTGAGTTTTATCTAAAATCTCATTTAAACATGCGGAGTTGTTCTCTTGGTCGATGAAGGTAAGGCTTTTGTTCATCCCTGATGACCTTGTATCACACCTTGTCGATGAGTGGGGAGTTTGAGTAATCGTAAAAGAACTCACCTGTTAGACGAAGGTTTCAAGTTGAATTCCCAGTATGAAAAGTTTCATCATCATAATGTCGTGCCACCAGGACGGATATCCTTGACCCTCTCTTGCCACTTCTCCCTATCGTTCATCGCCTCTGGGCTACACCCCGTATCCTCACATAGCTGCCGTATGTATATTCAAGCTGGCCGTTCTGCTTTTTCTCGGCCATATGTGGGGTCCATAGGAGTACATCACTTATGAGCTCGTCCCTGCTTCTCCAGCAGTGTCCTGCATGTCTGGTTCGTCTAACTTGGATAGTTTTCGTGATGGAAGGTAGGTGGTCGTATAGTTGGTGCTTTATTGGGTATTGCCTTCAGGACTTGTTCAATATTGCTCGCAGCATTCTTGTGTAATTGCCGTCTAGATTTTTCTCCAGCCGTTTTGTTAGCGTCCAAGTAGTGCATCCATACAGCAGTATCGATACGACCACTGCTTGGAAGGAACTGCATTTCATTTTATCGGTCAGGTCTGACTTCCATATGATCGATAGCTTATAGATAGTTGTCCATGCCTTCGTTAGCCGCGTGTCGATGTCTTTTTCGGGTGAACTTGTCTACCAGTTTCAGAGTGCTTCTCTTTACGCTATAAATAGCCCTGTTCAAAGACTTTCACTAATTCCTGACCATTAACAACCCCTTTCTGATTTTCAGAGCATTTCTATGGTCAGATCATCAGCAAAGCATTTGCGTTGTAAATAGCCCTTTTCAATTTGTAAGAACTTGGCATTTGTGTTGGGCACCGCCAAATAAACCTCCCACTGCTCATAAAGATACCATGATGGTTGGTCGGTTGTTGGGGTTTTATGGCATATCAACCTTTGTAGGTTATTTAACGCCAAGTCCATCTTTATGAAAATAGTTCTATTTCAAACAATTTAGTTTAGCATAAATACGCAATTTAAATGTAAGTACTGCTCAATTGTGAAAAACATTTCTATTTCAAGCTATTCAGTTTAGTCAAGCAGTTCTAATTCGGCTAATTCAGTTTAATATAAGTACAGGTTTTCTTTACACACAGTTAAATGTCAAAACAGTTCTATATTAAAAAAATCAGTTTAGTCTAAGTACAGTTTCAATGTCTAAAAACAGTTTTATTTTTAAAATTTCAGTTTAGCATAAGCACATATTTTAAATATAAGTACGGTTTAATTATCAAAAACATTTCTATTTCATGCTATTCAGTTTAGTTAAAGAATTCAGTTTAGCATAAGTATACCGTTAGTTCTATTTAACCCATAGATAGGGCCCTATCAGGTGCTACCACTCCAGGCCAGAGTGGACTTGGGAGCAATGGCAATGAAGAGGTCCTCTGCATTCCCCAAAGCCTCAGCATCACTGGAGGTGCCCGTGGTGTAATGGTTATCGTCACAGGATATAGGCACGGCGATACGAGTTCAATTCCTGGACAAGACTGATTGCATTTCACATAGCACTAATACCCTTGGGAAAGGTATGAATCCAATTATTCTCCCTCCCTCTATGGGTAAATAGTAAGACAGACTATGTTATTCGGCCTTGGTGAGGCAACTAGTCTAGGAGAAGGAAAACTATGAATTCAAACCTGCTAAACTCCGCGTAAAAAAATTGACCTTGTGTCATATCCTACCGGAGCGGAGGGATTGGGTAAATAGGATCACTGGAACCTGACTATCAGATTGTTTAGTGTCATATCCAGGACACTCATTGTAGAGGTGCAGTCGGAGTATTCTACAGCCCCAGCTGACTGGGCAAAGATATAATGAAGAGGAATCGCTCAACATGGAAACTCAAAGACCTGAAAAAGTTTATTATTCAACCCTACCATTGCCCTTACAGATACTGTGAAAATGAATCGCTCAATATGGAAACTCAAAGACTTGAAAAAGGAGATGGGCACAGCTGAGTAACTCTCCCATTGCTCTAAGAGACTCCATTAAGGGTAATTACTCGGCAATACGACCCGAAAACTTGGAAAAGATTATGGAACTATAAAAAACTGACTTGCTTCATTTAGAGCCTCATTCACAAAATTTTTTATCATATCTCATATTCAATACTTAATATTTAAGGTTCTAGTAAACTTTTGAGAGAAAGAAAAACCCTTCGATGGTTAAATGATATTTTAAGAGAATTAAGAAGCTCAGGAAAATGTGTCGTACATAAAAACAGGATTTGGGTTTCTTGTAATAAGATAAATAGACACATTCATCGTATCATCCTTTTTTTTTTCTTTTGTTGCCTGTATGTGTTTCCATAGGTGAGCATTTCACTTTCTTCATATCTCGACGAATACCCCGTGTCATTAGCGATAATTGAACGAAACGTGGGTAGAAAAAAGGTTTCAAAATGATCACTTATTGGAAGGAGAGAAATAATACAAGAAGAAAAGAAATAGAATATTTAATATGTCAACCTATCGTATTGTTATTATTATTATTACTATTATTATCATTATTATTATTGTTGCTGTCGCCTTATATTGCATTCTCTTCTGATTGATCTATCTATCTATCTATCCTAGGCTGTTGTCATCTAAGCCTCAATATTTCATCATCTATCTATCTATCTATCTATCTATCTATCTATCTATCTATCCTAGACTGTTGTCATCTAAACCTCAATATTTCTCTCATCTATCTATCTATCTATCTATCCTAGACTGTTGTCATCCAAACATCAATATTTCTCTCATCTATCTATCTATCTATCTATCTATCTATCTATCTATCTATCTATCTATCCTAGACTGTTGTCATCCAAACCTCAATATTACTCTCATCTATCTATCTATCTATCTATCTATCTATCTATCTATCTATCTATCTATCTATCCTAGACTGTTGTCATCCAAACCTCAATATTTCTCTCATCTATCTATCTATCTATCTATCTATCTATCTATCTATCCTAGACTGTTGTCATCTAAACATCAATATTTCTCTCATCTATCTATCTATCTATCTATCTATCTCAGCCTGTTCTTATCTACCAATCTATCAGTCCGTCTGTCTATCAATCTAAGTCCTATTCTCTTTTGTGAATCTTTTCCTATCGATCGATCTCCAGTTCAAAAACAACGTATTACAAGCGTGACACACACACACACACACACAAAAATAAAACCTCTGCCTTCATTTTTTTTTTCTCCTTTCTTCTTTCTTTCCCCGCAAATAATTTGCCTTAGAAGGGTGAGACAAATCATTACTCCTGACTTAAATTACCCAGAATAATTCCCCATGTTCTTCCCCCAAGAATGATCGTACTCCCCTCCCTCGCCCCACTTAAAAAAAAAGAGAGATCGACATGTATGAAAGACCAACAACACAAAGGATTGAATTGATCTGCCGACTAATCTTCAATAAGCACTCAACGCAAAACAGCCACTCAACTTGATTGCAATTTACTTTGAAAACCTCAACTTGTCGTTCGACCGCAAAGCCCCCCCTCCCAAAGAAAAAAACCTAAAAATTTGATTCATGTATCAACTAAATTCGTTTGTTTTTATTTCTCAGGAAAAAAAAAATTTACATTCAAGGTAATTGTTTAGTTTAATTTGGTTTATTTGTTAAAGGGAATAACTTAAATTCTTCTGCAGCCGCGTCAGTACTACTGTATGGTGGCACAACTTAGATTTTACTGGAACGCTTGCAAAAAAAAAAAAAAAAAAAAAAAGAAAAAGCTTGTTTGGAGCTTCACAAGAATGCTGCTTACTCTTTTGAATAAATCCTGGAAGCAGCACCCTAAAAAACTGCAGCTGTAGTGGTACACCGTCCATCTCACTAATCCTCCAGGCTTAGTGGCTACCATGTTGGACTGAGACTTTGTGTTTATCAATTTCGAACTCCAGTCGTGCTATTACGTTCACTTTCGGATTAATACCCATAGGAAAGGCATGAAACTCCCTATCCCTCAACTTTGGGTTAAATAGTACCCCTACTGTTCTTCTACAAGGATGGCTTTGGTATTGAATAACCCATAAAGGTTGATATGCCATTAAACAAGGAAACCAAACTTCTAGCCATATTTATCCAACTCCTCCGCTCGGGCAGGATATGACACAAGGTCAATTTTTTAAGCGGAGTTTAGCAGGTTTGAATTCAGAGTTTTCCTTCTCCTAGACTAGTTGCCTCACCAAGGCCGAAGAACCTAGTCTGCCCTACTGTTTACCCATAGCTGGAGGGAGAATAATTGGATTCATACCTTTCCCAAGGGTATTAGTGCTATGTGAAATGCATTCAGTCCAGGATTTGAACTCGTGTCGCCATGTCCAATTCCTGCGACGATAACCATTACACCACGGGCACCTTCTAGTAAAGGACGAACTCATAGGTAACGTTTTCGTATGGACTCCTACACGTGGACACACCAGTTTTGGCTGACCAACAAAAACCTATATTCATCAGTTCTGTGCAGACACTGGATGTATTCTAGATGACTTGCTGAGAGCGATGACCGACAAGAACATACGGAAGAGAGAAAGAGTGAGAGCGAGAAAAAAAAAAAAAAAAAAAAAAAAGAGAGGGAAAGAGAAAGAGAAAGAAAAAGAGAGAGAAATAGAGAGAGAGAAAGAAAGAGAGAAGGAAAAAGAGAGAGGAAAAGAAAGAAAGAAAGAAAGTGAGAGGAAAAGAGAGAAAAAGGGGAAAAGAGAGATAGAGAAAGTGAGAGAAGGAGAGAGGTAGAAAGTGAGAAAGAGAGAGAGAGAGAGAGAGAAAGGGAGAAAGGGAGAAAGAAAGACAGAGAGTAAGAGGGAGAGAGAGAGAGAGAGAAATAAAGAGAGATAAAGAGATGGAGTGAGGGGGAATCTAAAGCTGTCGACTCAACTTGATGATAATGATAATTCTTTTTACACTTTGTAAACTATCATCCTCATCTTGTTTGTTACAGTCGTAAAATATTTCGGCCGCAATAATCTTCGGTCATCTTATGATGTTTTTGTCGTATTCAGTAATCTTCTTACCGATTAGGCGAATTAACAAGATGCGAAATATCCGAAGGCATAAAACGCAAAATGGAAATAGTATAGCACCGTATGTAATCACGCAACCCCTCCGACACGAGCAGGTATGGCACAAGGCATTGTGATAGAGGAACAATATTTGTTCAATTCTGAAAATAAAATATTGCACAATATTACTATTAGGAGAGTTATTTGATATCATATCCTACGTATGTACGTGGTGCCTTCAATAAGTTTCCAGCCTTTTCTTTTGTACAGGCATTTAAAATTGGCGAAGACTCTTGAAAAGTCAGTATGTTATTGCTATACATCTTATAAGATGACTGACTAATTTTTAGGATTCCGGGTTGAAATGAACAGCTACAACAGGAATTGGAATACACCCTACTAAAGCCTGATTGTCACAGCTGGTAAATTTCAAAAATGCAATCTGGACGTGAGGACTCTTTAGAAGAACGATATGCAATAAAATTTTGTTTGAAACTTGCAAAAGATGATGGCAAAGAAACGTATGGAATGCTTCAGACTACTTTTGGAGCATTTTGCATGAATCGAGCATCAGTTTTTGAGTGGCATAAGAGATTCAAGGAAGGCAGGCAGTCTGTGAGGAATGATGGGAGGTATGGGAGGAGTAAGGAAGTCAATACATCAGAGTTGATTGGCCAAAGGGTTAGGGTTACTATGTTGAGGTTTTAAGGGAGTTCCTGAAGAGATTTGGTCGGAAGAGGCCAGCACTCTTCAAATCGGCTCAGTGGCATTTCCACCAGGACAATGCACCAGTTCACAACTCCATGCTTGTCACAGATAATTTGACCAAGATGGACAACAAGACAGTTCCTCAGCCTCCCTATAGTCCACCCCTTGCTCTCTGTGAATTTTGGTTATTCCCTAAGCTCAAGGAAAACCTTCAAGGCTGTTGTTCTGAGACAATTGATGAGATGAAAGAGGCTGTGACGAAGGTCATTGACACGCTCACACAAGAGGACTTCCATGGGGCCTTTCAGAAGTTGTTGGAACGGTACAACAAGTGCATTGCATCCGGAGGAGATTACTTCGAAGGGGACTAGAGTTTCATATGTGTACTATCAATAAAAGTGCCCATACGAAAAAAGTCTGGAAACTTATTGTGTGCCCCTTGTATATTGAAACATCCAAAACTTGAAACTATATCTTAACTTTTTAAATTAAAAAAATGATGATACAATTTTAAATCTATTTTTTTATTTTAAAAATCATAATGCAATCTTTTTTAAATTAGATAATGACAATTCTTTTAAAATTAAAAGCATTCATTTATCGACAACTTCAGTTAAAACAACTGAAAATGCTTTGATCCAATAAATTGTAAAGGAAACTCTTTGAAATTGTCTTTTAACCTTTGGAGGTTTGTTACTAAGGTCAGCATTCTTTCAAGCCATCTGGTAGAGTAGGAAAGATGTCTAAGAGTCTAGAACATCGTATGTTTCATCTGCAAGAAGTGCGAAAAGAAATCAGTTCGAAAACGGCAGGTATGTGACCAATTTACAATATTTTCGTCTGTTGGCGATTAAATGAATTTACCTCCCCCGTCGCCCAACAAATCACCCCAGAAAAGCCATTACACTCTGGGATGGTAAAATCATAACAGAATCCGGTCTCCGCCTCGATCCAATCCCCTCTACTGGATTACAAACAAAATCATTTATTCCAGCAGGTGTAATAAAGGAGCTGCCTGTTACTGCCAGTAATCCTAGTGCCTTGCTGTGTGACCGACAATAAGACTGTTAACACTGGGAACTCTTGGTGTTGGTGTAAGAGATGGTCACACACGAGACGTGGGGATTTTTAAAAATAAACAGTTACGAGGATCATTAAATAAGTTTCAAGACTTTTCTCGTATAGGAACTTTTATTGAGAGTACACACATGAAACTCTAGTCCCCTTTGAAGTAATCTCCTCCGGATGCAATGCACTTGTTGTACCGTTCCAACAACTTCTGGAAGGCCCCATGGAAGTCCTCTTGTGTGAGCGTGTCAATGACCTTCGTCACAGCCTCTTTCTTCTCATCAATTAAGGTCTCATAACGACAGCCTGTGAGCTTAGGGAATAACCAAAAGTCACATGAAGCAAGGTCTGGACTATAGGGAGTCTTGATGCCCATCCTGGTCAAATAGTCTGTGATAACGATGGAGTTGTCGACTGGTGCATTATCCTGGTGGAAATGCCACTGAGCCGATTTGAAGAGTGATGACCTCTTCCGACGGAATCTCTTCCTGAACTCCCTTAAAACATCAACATAGTAACCCTAACCCTAACCCTTTGGCCAATCAACTCTGGTCAATTGACTTCCTTACTCCTCCCACACCTCTCATTATCCCTCCACTGACTCCTTGGCTTCCTTGAATCTCTTATGCCACTCAAAAACTGATTCTCGATTCATGCAAGATGGTCGAAAAGTAGTCTGAAGCATTCCCTGCGTTACTGTGGCATTTTTCCAAGTTTAAAACAGAATTTTATTGCATATCGTTCTTCTAAAGTGTTAGATTGCATTTTCGAAATTCACCAGCTGTGACAATCAGGCTTTAGTATGGTGTATTCCAATTCCTGCTGTAGCTGTTGATTTGAAGCTGAAATCTTAAAAATTGCTCAGTCATCTCATAAGATAGATAGCAATAAGATACTGAATTCTCAAGAGTCTACGACAATTTTAAATGCCTGTACAAAAAAAAAAAAGCCTGGAACCTTATTGAAGGCACAATGAGAGTGACAAACCAAGACTTCAAGGCTAAGTTAACCACTCCTTCCTCGGGGTTTGGCTGTAATTTGTCAAAAATAGATCCCTCTTTGATCGAATTTAAAATAACCTCGCCCAGTCGCCTGGGTGGTGGGGCTGTGAAATACGCCGACTGCACCTCCGAAGATGAATTATACCCACCCCCAACAAGTGTCCCGGGTATGACCCTAAAATGTATCTGAGAGTCAGGGGTCAGTCCTAGAACTTTAGGAAGTGTGTACTCTTTCATTGCATTACTCCCAGATCCACTCTGAGGCTAAATTATAAGTACCTGTTATAAGTACCATTTAACTATGCGCCTGCAAATGGTTAATGTTAAATAAAATTTTTCCCAGTCGGCTGGAACTGTAGAATACACCGATTGCTTCTCTGCAGAGGGGTAACCCCCTCACCGATTGTCCTGGATATAACACTAAACAATCTGATGGTGAAGTTCCAGTGATGCTGGAACTTTGGGAAATGCAGAGTACCCCTTCATTGCCATCGCTCACATATCTACTCTGGCCCGGAGTGGTAGCACCTGATAAGGGTCCTATCCACGGGTTAAATAAAACTAAACCATGGTTTCTTGACTTTTCTGTGTTTTGCATTTAAGCTGCGTATTTATGCTAATCTGAATTGTTTAAAATAGAACTGCTTTGATATTTAAACTGTGTACTTATACTAATTGCTGAATTAGAACTGTTTGAATAAACTGAATAGTTTGAAATAGAAATGTTTTTGACAATTAAACTGTGTACACGTGTTAAACTGAACTGTTTGAAATAGAACAGACTATTTGCATGAAAATGGATTTGGCACAAAACCAAACCAACCAATCCACCAAACAAATTAAATAAAACTATCAGTGTTCGTAGAATAACTTGAAACTATTTAACTCAACAAATAAACTATTAATATGAAATTAGACAGGAATAATCGATAAATATTATTCGTAATTTTAATTCGAAATACTTAAAACCATTTAATTACATGCAAACACGTGACTAATATCAAGTAGAATAAATTTGTGTTAGATAGGAATACTTGAAACCATTTATCTGTATGCAAACAAATGATTAATATTGAATAGAATTATAAATGTACACTTTCTTTTTTTAATCAGAGGAATTATATTGTGAATTGAATTACCATAACCAGAAAATCCGACAAACACTTACGCACGACACACGGAAACACTGGACAGCTGTTTTAACCTGAGTAGGTCTCATCAGCAGTGTATACCGTGATCTCCAGGTTAATTGGCTGCACAATTACCATGTCTAGTTAATTTGGTGTCACTTGTGTGAGATGTGGGTTGAGACTCAGAAGTAGAGTTTTGGCTCCACAATCTGTGGTTGCTGGTTCAATTTCCAGTGGTGGAGATCACGGTATACACTGTTGATTAGACCTAATAAGGTCGAAACAGCGGTGCAGTGTTTCCGTATATCGTGCGTAAATATTCGGTGGATTTTCTGGTCATGATAATTCAATTCATCAAATTATAAATTTTTGAACGGAAAACTTCTAACCATTTAACTTTTGGCAAACTAGTATCCCTCGCTCGTTTAAAAAAAAGGTTACCTACAAACAACTCATTTACAAAAATATACATGTGTCGATACTGCTATATGGATCCACTACATGGACGCTAACTAAGCGGCTGGAGAGGAAACTAGACGGAAATTACACAAGAATGTTGAGAGCAGTATTGAACAAGTCCTGGTGACAACACCCCAGGAGACACCAACTATACGGACACTTGCCCCCCATCACGAAAACTATACAAGTTGGACAAACCAGACACGCGGGACACTGCTGGAGAAGCAAGGACGAGCTCATAAGCGATGTACTCCTGTGGACCCCCACATATGGATGTGCAAAAGCAGGACGACCAGCACGAACTTACATACAGCAACTATGTGAGGACACAGGATGTAACCCTGAAGACCTGCCGGAGGCGATGAATGATAGGGAGAAGTGGCGAGAGAGGGTCAGGGATATCCGTGCTGGCGACACGACATGATGATGATATATATATATATATATATAACTAGAATTGGCAGTAAATGACCATGAGGGTTAATATGCAATTAAACTAAATATCCTCACCTAAACTGGGAAGAATGGCAACAAAGCGGTACCCACACTCTCCTGAGCACCAGAACTAGAGCCTCACAACCAGAAGTAGTTTAGTATTATTCTTTTGTTATAAACAAACAAAAGGTTACTGAATGAGAAATAACCAAAACTGAGGTTGTAAATGAAATGGAAATCTTTATAACATTAAACAACCTCAATACTCACCAACAAACGTGAAAAGGTACCCATTGCTAGTGGTGACTACTTAGTAAGAAAATGACGCTATTTGCCGAGCGAATATAGTACAAATATAGAGCGAATATAGTACAAAGCCTTTTTTAAGGTGGGTTCAGGTGCAGAGCTGTAGCCCAGACACGCCCGGCGGCTCCAAAAATGCTTCGGTCACGTTGGCATTCCCCTAAAAAAATGGCGCTCCAGGCACCAGGGGATAAAACCTTGCCCCTTCGTGGAGGGTAAGAGCCTACGTGACAGCTCCCAGACGGTCGAGGAGGGTCAGCCGCGAAACGTGAAGGCTGGGATTCCCCAGCACCTTCGTCAGGCAGCGTCAATCGCATAACCGCTGGCGTCAAAGACAGACAACAAATTACGCTGTTTATTGAGCGCCCTACCAAATGGCCGAGCATGGCTCAAGGCCATTTTTAAGGTGAGTCCAAGCGCAGGGCCGTAGCTCAAACACGCCCAGCGGTTCCAAAAATGCTTCGAGCCCATCGGCATTCCACTAAAAATGGGCGCCTCAGGTGCCAGGCAATAAAACATACCCCACTGAGGAGTGTTAGAGCCTGGGGGTACGGCTCCCTGGGGCTCGAAGAAGGTCGGCCGTGTGACGTGAAGGCTGGGATTCGCCAGCGCCGACGTCAGGCAGCCTCGCCCGATTAACGCCGCCGTCAGAGACAATCTGCAAACTGCGCTATTTGTCGAGCGCCTCACCAAACGAGCGAGTATGGCACAAGGCCTATTTGAAGGTGGGCCCAAGTGCAGGGCTGTAGCCCAGACATGCCCAACGGCTCCAAAAATGCCTTGGGCCCCGTCGGCATTCCTCTAAAGAGGGGTGCTTCGGGTGCCAGGCGATAAACCTAGCGCCTCCGTGGAGGATTAGAGCCTGGGGGTACGGCCCCCTGAGACTCGAGGAGGGTCAGCCTCGTGACATGAATGCTGGGCTTCCTCAACACCCACGTCACACAGTCTAGACCAAGCAACCGCCGCCGTCAGAGATAGACAGCAAATAACCTGATATTTGTCTCTGCCTCCCACCAGACAGGACTTGACACAAGGTCAATGACCCGAAGGTCGATTATAGTGGGGATTTAGGGGAAGCGAAGGTCGGGCACGAGCCGAGGCTCGAGCCCTGCTGGTTTATGCTGGTCATCGGACCACTTAGTGCAATGTGGGCCTAATGAGCCAAGTTGGTCTTGGACCCAAATCTGGGTCCAGGCACGTATGCCTGATAATAGCTTAAACTGGACAGCAAGGTCCAGTGCTATATAAGGGGGACAAAGGTGGGGCAACCGAAGCCGATGGCCTCTCGTACTTAAATCTGCCATAGAGCATTAACCGTCCGGCACGAATGCCAGACAGCAGATTACCCGATATTTGTGTCTGTCTCCCACCAGATAGGACTTGACACAAGGTCTATAACCCGATGGTCGATTATAGTGGGGATTTAGGGGAGGGGAAGGTCGTGTACGAGCCGAGGCTCGAACCCTGCCGGTCTATGCTGCTCATTGACCCACTAAGTGCAATGTGAGTCTAATGAGCCAAGCTGTTTCCATGACTCAAATATGGGTCCTTGCACGGATGCCGGGTTATAGCTTAAACTATACAGCAAGGTCTAGTGCTATACATAAGGGACAAAGGTATCAATGTTGCAGCTCGCCCACCCGAAGGTGACCCAGCCGAACCTGGGGGCCTTTCGGCCTCAAGTTTGCCATGGAGTATTAACCGTCTGGCACGAATTACATAACAGATTACACGTCTTTGCAATAGTGTCTAATATATTTATGAGGAATGGGACATACCTATTACTGTACACCGGTTGGGTATATAACAATTTTTGGGGGGGCCAGGGATGATACAGTCGGCGAATTCTAAAGAACGATTTATCCAATGGAATCTCAGCGAAATCAAATGAGAAGAAACAATTTATGTTATTTTTCAGAACAATTGATTTTACTTGGCAGCGCCCATTTCCAAGTAACACGTCTCAGGCTGTAGGGGGTTACATGGTACCAACACCAAGAAACGATTCCTGACCTGACCCGATCGTGAAAAGTTAAAGGCTGCGACCAAAAAAAAGACACTTGAACGGAACTCTTCATTCATAATGGACGCCAAGATGACAATGGACAGAGTCCAGACACTTGGGCGATATAAATAATCCAAATAATCTCTAATCTTCTCAAAGAGGATTAATCCGGGATAATATGTCTCCTCAGTATCTGCAGCCAACAAACAATTGATCTATATCGATTTTTTAAGTGGAGTTCAGCTGGTTTGAATTCATAGTCTTCGCCTCCAGTTATAAGTTAATATTCGGGTAAACTAACTTTGGTTAACAAAGCAGAGGTGGGTTGATGATTTTCCAAGGGGCATTAGCACAAAGTGAAATGCCAACAGCTTCGTCCAGTATTTTTAAAGTGATGATCAGACCATCTTGAATAAATAGATAATGGTCAGACATCGATAAATCTAAACTGAGATAGGTCTGGTTAGGTTTGGTTCTATGGCATATCAACCATTGTAAGTTTTTTTTAAATGTCAAATCCATTTTTATACATATTAAAAGTTCTATTTTAAACTATTCAGTTTAACATAAGTACACAGTTTAAATGTCAAAAACAGTTCTATTTCAAGCAATTCTTCCAGAAATAACCTGCGCCAATTAAGTGAGTAATAGATTTCTTCTTTATCAATGTGGTCAGGATTTTCTACATATCCTTCATCGGTCTTTACTTGCTAAGGGTGGTCCCTTATTTAGGGGTCCTTTTGGATCAAGGTAGTTTTCCTTTTGTCATCCATTCGAATTTGGTTAGTTTTAGGGTTAAATATTTACACATTTGTTTAGCCAGTCTGTCGTAGATAGATGCAAATCTTTAAAACCAGAATTCATGTACTCCATCATGCTCAAACGTTTAGGAATTCAATATTGTTCTTTGCGAGTCCAGATGTGTGTTTGCCTCTGGGCCTTCTTCGTGTTCATCTAATTATGTTTTCATATTATTAATCTATTCAGCGTTTCTGTTACGTTCTTTCCGTTTCCATAAATTTATTCCAAAATTGTTTGGATTCTTTCGCCTCCAATTGTCGATTCGTCTTCGTACCACCTCCACCAACATGTGGGTAGAATTTTATTTCGTTATTTTAAAAGTGTCTCTTTTATTTGTATTGTTTAACTCTCCACCTTTTGATTCGACCTTCATTTACCAATATCTTTCGATTTATTTCTTCCGGTTGTATTGTCAGATTTATCTGCTGTTGTCTTTTTTGAAGTTTTTTCCTTTCTCTTGGATTCTTCAACGTTTCACCTTCCTAAATAGTCTCGCTTGTTCTCGTAGTTTTTTTTATTTGTCCTTCTCGTCGCATTTCCCACTTAGGTTTTGCATCTCTTTTCGAATTACTTCGAGATATACGAGGATCATTAAATAAGTTTCCAGACTTTTTTCGTATGGGCACTTTTATTGATAGTACACACATGAAACTCTAGTCCCCTTCGAAGTAATCTCCTCCGGATGCAATGCACTTGTTGTACCGTTCCAACAACTTCTGAAAGGCCCCATGGAAGTCCTCTTGTGTGAGCGTGTCAATGACCTTCGTCACAGCCTCCTTCATCTCATCAATGAAGGTCTCATAACGACAGCCTTTGGGCTTAGGGAATAAGCAAAAGTCACAGGGAGCAAGGTCTGGACTATAGGGAGGCTGAGGAACTGTGTTGATGCCCATCCTGGTCAAATAGTCTGTGACAAGGATGGAGTTGTGGACTGGTGCATTGTCCTGCTGGAAATGCCACTGAGCCGATTTGAAGAGAGCTGGCCTCTTCCGATGAAATCTCTTCCTGAACTCCCTTAAAACCTCAACATAGTAACCCTAACCCTAACCCTAACCCTGTGGCCAATCAACTCTAGTGTATTGACTTCCTTACTCCTCCCACATCTTTCGTCACCCCTCACAGACTCTCTGCCTTCCTTGAATCTCTTATGCCACTCAAAAACTGATTCTCGATTCATGCAAGATGCTCCAAAAGCAGTCTGAAGCATTCCATGCGTTTCTGTGGCATCATTTTTCCAAGTTTAAAACAGAATTTTATTGCATATCGTTCTTCTAAAGAGTCCTCAGTCCAGATTGCATTTTTGATATTCACCAGCTGCGACAATCAGGCTTTAGTAGGGTGTATTCCAATTGCTGCTGTAGGTGTTCATTTGAAGATGAAATCCTAAAAATTGGTCAGTCATCTCATAAGATGTATAGCAATAAGATACTGACTTTTCAGGAGTCTACGACAATTTTAAATGCCCGTACAAAAAAGTCTGGAAACCTATTGAATAAAACACGTATCTATTTCATTACTGACGTGTTTTGCTTCAGCATAAACTGACTCTTTCAGTTCGGTGATGTCAGTTGGGATATATTGCAATTGTTTATTTACACTTTTAAGACTCTATTTTGACTTCTTTCCAATCTTGATTCCTTAACAATGGTAATGGAGTCTTCTGATCTCTCATGGTTTTCAAAAAATGAATTCTACATTTTTTCTGTCTTCTTATGTGAATATTGATGTGTTTCTGGGTTCAGCGATGATTTGGTTTTCAATGTTTTTGTTTCAATTCGTTTAAGGAGCTCTCTTTCAGTATGTTCTTCACGATTTAACTATTCACAGATTAACTTGTATCTCAAGGTCAGACAAACAAGCCTTTCTTTGAAATCAATCAGCTCTGCATTCTGTGATCACTGGTTCGATCTCCAGTGAAAGAGATCACGGTAATTTCTACTGATGAGACCTAATCCTATTCACCACCCCCTCCGCACGGGCAGGATATGACACAAGGTCAATTTTTAAGCGGAGTTTAACAGGCTTGATTTCAGAGTTTTCCTTCTCCTAGACTAGTTGCCTCACCAAGGCTGAAGAACAAAGTCTGTCCTACTATTTACCCATAGCTGGAGGGAGAATTATTGGATTCATACCTTTCCCAAGGGTATTAGTGCTAAGGGAAATGCAATTAGCCTGGTCCAGGATTTGAACTCGTGTCGCCGTGTCCATTTCCTACGACGATAACCATTACACCACGGGCACCTCCATAAATGATGAGACCTAATAGGTGTCGATACAGCTGTCCAGTGGTTCTATAGGTTGCGCGCAAGTGTTTGCCGGATTTTCTGAACATGGTAATTCGATTTAGATCATGTTGTGATAAAAACGAAACCATTAATCACGTAATAAGCGAATGTAACAAAGGCAAGATATGACTGGGCGAGATAGGTTATCCACGGAGAACTGTGCAAGAAACTGAAGTTTTACCATACATCCAAATGGTATATCCACAAACCAGAATGGGACACAAAAGGTTTTGAGAGACAACCGGTTTACCTAATCCAGACCTGGCTTGGCCGGCAAGTCTCAGACTTGTTGAATTAAATGTAGTGGATTCTGACCAGATATATATATATATATAGGCAGGTAGGTAGGTTGGTAGATAGCTAGATATAAGAACAAAAATATCAATGTATTAACCAACAGTTATTTGCTCCATGACTCGGAATTTCACGCTGGCTAAACAAGGTTCACCAGTCCTATTGCGACCCTCTTTCGGTACAGCAGTTTCTTTTATATTATCTTTCTGCTTCAACTATAATAGTTATCTTTGTTAAAACTGTGCCAGGTCACATCTATAGTTGGGGCTCAGATATTAATCAATACCTGGGCTTGATGTTGCCATATTATACAACCCACGTGAAATGACAAATCCTTATCCAAATCAATGTGGGATACTGACCAAAGGTCTCCTTTGATCAACAGGCGCTTCCTTGATGGCTCACATGGAGTGGGGACAAGATATGACTGGGTGCGATAGATAATCCACGGAGAACTGTGCAAAAAAACTGAAATTTTACCATACTTCCAAATGGTATATCCACAAACCAGAATGGGACACAAACAGTTTTGAGAGACAACCGGATTACCTAATCCCGACCTGGCTTAGCCGGCAAGTCTCTGACTTGTTGAATTAAATGTAGTGGATTCTGACCAGATTTATATATATATATATATGCTAATTTCATAGGAAATATTATTTTTAACACCAACTTCTTGTTTTCAAATTTTATTCTTTCCACATAAATATACATATAGTTATATTTAGAAAAAGAGAGGGAGAGGGATATATATATATATATATATATATATATATATATATATATATGTATATCGTTCCGTATGTTGCGCGCAAGTGTTTGCCGAATTTCCTGGTCATGGTAATTGGATTTATAAGTGTAGATCATGTTGTGGTAAAAACGAAACCATTAATCACGTAATAAGCGAATATAACAAAGACAAGATATGACTGGGTGAGAAAGGTAATCCACGGAGAACTGTGCAAGAAGCTGAAATTTTACCATACTTCCAAATGGTATATCCACAAACCAGAATGGGACACAAAAGGTTTTGAGAGACAACCGGATTACCTAATCCCTACCTGGCTTGGCCGGCAAGTCTCAGACTAGTTGAATTAAATGTAGTGGATTCTGACCAGATATATATATATATATATATATATATATATAGGCAGGTAGGTAGGTTGGTAGATAGCTAGTTATAAGAACAAAAATATTAATGTATTAACCTACAGTTATTTGCTCCATGACTCGGAATTTCACGCTGGCTAAACAAGGTTCACCAGTCCTATTGCGACCCTCTTTCGGTACAGCAGTTTCTTTTATATTCTTTTTCTGCTTCAACTTTAATAGTTATCTTTGTTAAAACTGTTCATGGTCACATTTATAGTTGGGGCACAGAATATTAATCAATACCTGGGCTTGATGTTGCCATATTATACAACCCACGTGAAATGACAAATCCTTATCCAAATCAATGTGGGATACTGACCAAAGGTCTCCTTTGATTAGCAGGCGCTTCCTTGATGGCTAACATGGAGTTGGGCCGTTAGCATCCAGCGAATTTTGGCTGTTTTTTTTTTCAGGTACGCAAGGAAAAATCAAATCAACAATGCGTCTAAATCAAAGATACTTCAAAGGATAAAAAGAAAATGGGAGAATATAACAAAAATATAATCGACTGTTATTTCAAAAAGCAATCCAACGGAAAGAAGATATTGGAAGTAGATGATAGAAATCTGGACAGAATCCAGTACATTTAATTCAACAAGTCTGAGACTTGCTGGCCAAGCCAGGTCGGGATTAGATAATCCGGTTGTCTCTCAAAACTGTTTGTGTCCCATTCTGGTTTGTGGATATACCATTTGGAAGTATGGTAAAATTTCAGCTTCTTGCACAGTTCTCCGTGGATTACCTTTCTCACCCAGTCATATCTTGTCTTTGTTATATTCGCTTATTACGTGATTAATGGTTTCGTTTTTACCACAACATAATCTACACTTATAAATCCAATTACCATGACCAGGAAATTCGGCAAACACTTGCGCGCAACATACGGAACGATATATATATATATATATATATATATATATATATATATATATATATATATATATATATATCCCTCTCCCTCTCATTTTCTAAATATAACTATACGTATATTTATGTGGAAAGAATAAAATTTGAAAACAAGAACTTGGTGTTAAAAATAATATTTCCTATGAAATTAGCATATATATATATATATATATATAAATCTGGTCAGAATCCACTACATTTAATTCAACAAGTCAGAGACTTGCCGGCTAAGCCAGGTCGGGATTAGGTAATCCGGTTGTCTCTCAAAACTGTTTGTGTCCCATTCTGGTTTGTGGATATACCATTTGGAAGTATGGTAAAATTTCAGTTTTTTTGCACAGTTCTCCGTGGATTATCTATCGCACCCAGTCATATCTTGTCCCCACTCCATGTGAGCCATCAAGGAAGCGCCTGTTGATCAAAGGAGACCTTTGGTCAGTATCCCACATTGATTTGGATAAGGATTTGTCATTTCACGTGGGTTGTATAATATGGCAACATCAAGCCCAGGTATTGATTAATATCTGTGCCCCAACTATAGATGTGACCTGGCACTGTTTTAACAAAGATAACTATTAAAGTTGAAGCAGAAAAAGAATATAAAAGAAACTGCTGTACCGAAAGAGGGTCGCAATAGGACTGGTGAACCTTGTTTAGCCAGCGTGAAATTCCGAGTCATGGAGCAAATAACTGTAGGTTAATACATTAATATTTTTGTTCTTATATCTAGCTATCTACCAACCTACCTACCTGCCTATATATATATATATATATATATATAGTCAGAATCCACTACATTTAATTCAACTAGTCTGAGACTTGCCGGCCAAGCCAGGTCGGGATTAGGTAAACCGGTTGTCTCTCAAAACTGTTTGTGTCCCATTCTGGTTTGTGGATATACCATTTGGAAGCAAGGGCGCCTCTGGTGGTGTAATGGTTAGCAAGCTCGACTAGCAAACCTACACGAGTGAGTTCGAGTCTCATTGGGTGCCCCTTTCATATGGCCTTGTGCCACATCTAAGCAAAAAGCTTAGTAAATTACCATACCATTTGGAAGCAAGGTAAAATTTCAGTTTCTTGCACAGTTCTCCGTGGATTACCTTTCTCACCCAGTCATATCTTGTCTTTGTTATATTCGCTTATTACGTGATTAATGGTTTCGTTTTTACCACAACATAATCTACGCTTATAAATCCAATTACCATGACCAGGAAATTCGGCAAACACTTGCGCGCAACATACGGAACGATATATATATATATATATATATATATATATATATATATATATATATATATATATATATATCCCTCTGTCTCTCTCTCCCTTTCTAATTATAACTATATGTATATTTATGTGGAAAGAATAAGATTTGAAAACAAGAAGTTGGTGTTAAAAATATTATTTCCTATGAAATTAGCATACATATATATATATATATATATATATATATATATATATATAGGCATTATGTGTGTCTGTGTGCGCACGCGCGTGGGGGAGGGGCAAGGTTTTACACGCCAAAACTTGAAAGATACTTATTTTTCATAAAATAATTTAAATACGAAATTTGAGGAACTTTTAAATAACAAAATTAAATAATGAAACCGGACTTGCTAACATGATTAGATCCATGTGTAAATAGTTAAAATATATATATATATATATATATATATACTTAGACCCAATTAAATGTTTCTAACGAGCGCCTCTTTCAAAGTCGTTTTTCATATATTCTTTAAAACATTTTAAAGGGGGGGAGTTCTTTGTTTTGTTTTTTTCTTTCCCCCCACCCCGCAATATTCATTTTTAATAATCTTAGGCTCTTCCATTTCAAAACGAAGACAGAAAGATTTTCACGCCTCATGTTGAAAATGGCGCTGAAGCGTAAACACAAATGAATTGCTAATAGTGTTGGAGACAAATAAGTATAGAAAGAAAGAAAGAAAGAAGGAAAGAAAGAAAGAAGGAAAGAAAAAAAGGAAGAAAGAAAGAAATTGCTTTTGTTGACGTCAAACTCCCTAATTATCTAAAATGTCGGTTTAAATTTAATCAAAATTGTCTTCATTATTGGTGGTCAGTTGAAATATAAGTTCTCCTGTAAGTTAATGAAATATAGATTACCCGCAGAAGTTTTAAAGTTCAAATCATTATCGTTACTATTTTACTCCATCGGGAGTTTTTCACCCCAACGTCTTCCACTGAAGTTTGTGGGACAGTAAGTCTCCTTAAGTCTCCAGGACTTTTCTCAGTATTCTGGCCGATACTAAAACGCTGTAGTTTGGATGTTTTCCATCCGTCTTCTTATTTCCAAATCCTTCAGTTCTTATAATAATCCTTTGGTGACTGTAAGTCTCCTCAAGACTACAGGAATTTTCTCAGTATTCTGGCCGATATTAAAACGCTGTAGTTTGGATGCTTTCCACCCATCTTCTTATTTCCAAATCCTCCAGTCCTTTTAATAATCCTTTGGTGACTGTAAGTCTCCTCAAGTCTCCAGGACTTTTCTCAGTATTCTGGCCGATATTAAAACGCCGTAGTTTGGATGCTTTCCACCCATCTTCTTATTTCCAAATCCTCCAGTCCTTTTAATAATCCTTTGGTGACTGTAAGTCTCCTCAAGTCTCCAGGACTTTTCTCAGTATTCTGGCCGTTATTAAAACTCCTTAATTTGGATGCTTTCCACTCGTTTTATTATTTCCAAATTCTCCAGTCCTTTTAATAATCCTTTGGTGACTGTAAGTCTCCTCAAGTCTCCAGGACTTTTCTCAGTATTCTAGCCGATATTAAAACTCCTTAGTTTGGATGCTTTCCACTCGTCTTATTATTTCCAAATCCTCCAGTCTTCTAATTAATCCTTTGGTGTCTGTACCGAACGCATTAATTACAATTGGTAGAACCATTACTTGCATATTCCACAGTTTTTTTCAGTTCTCTAGTTAGGTCCCTGTACTTATATTTCCTTTAACTTTCTTTCAGTTTTACACTGTGGTTATTATTATTATTATTATTATTATTATTATTATTCCTGGCGAGTATTGCACACTACCGTTAGCTGATGGTCTTTCAATGGAGTCTGAGTGTCTCCTCAAGTCTACAGAAATCTCCTCAGTATTCTGGCCATTCTCAATAATGTTGTAGTTTGAATGGTCTCGGTTTGTCCGCACCAACTGCAACTATTATCACAGTTACTTTCATTTCCCACTGCGTTCTTTGTTCTCTAGCAAGATCCTAGTACTTGTCTTTATTTTCGCTTTGATTTCCCTCTATGGTCCACCGGTTCGGCAAAGTTTACTGTACGATTGGTTCACTTTATTTTGTTAATTCTCACCGGGATTAGGTAATACGGTTGTCTCTCAAAATGCAAGAGAACTTTTTGTGTCCCATTCTGGTTTGTGGCTATACCATTTGGAAGTATGGTAAAATTTCAGTTTCTTGCACAGTTCTCCGTGGATTACCTTTCTCACCCAGTCATATCTTGTCTTTGTTATATTCGCTTATTACGTGATCAATGGTTTCGTTTTCATCACAAAATAATCTACACTTATAAAATGAATTACCATGACCAGAAAATCCGGCCAACACTCGCGCGTGACATACGGTACCACTGGAGAGCTGTTTTGACCTGATTAGATCTCATCAGCAGTGTGTACTGTGATCTCTCCCACTAGAGACCGAATCAGTGACCACAGAGCCGTGACCCTGAAGGTGACCGTGTCTTCTGTAAGAGTACAGATGTCACTTACAAGATGCATCAGGCGAATTAGCCGCGCAATTGCCATGGCAAGTTAATTTGGCATTGTTTGTATGCGATGTGGGCGAGTAGCTCCCTGGTAGAGTTTCAGCTCTGCATTCTGTGATCACTGGTTTGATCTCTAGCGAAGGAGATCACGGTAATTTCTACTGATGAGACCTAATAAGCTCGAAACAGCATTCCAGTGGTTCTGTGAGTCACGGACAAGTGTTTGTCGGATTTTCTGGTCATGATAATTCAATTTATAATATAAACTAGAATTGTTATTCTGTTGCGTGTTATTGATTTTCGCTTCAATATAATTGGTTCTTATGGCGTTATTTTGTCCTGCTATTAGAAGAGATTCAGCTTGTCTCTTCAGCTTTCAATTTCGTAGCCATGTACAGGCCCTCTCAAGGGAGATTTCACCAGTTTGTCGTTAGAAATATCCATGCAGTTGTTTTTTTTCTCATTTCTGTTTCCTAGGTTTTATAATTTTGTTTATTCTTATGTAGTCATTTCTATTACTGACCATTATAATTAGTCTTTCTTTGCTATTATAAAGTAGTCCTCAACTGCACGTATTGATGCGTTTACACTATCTTCAGTGCTGGCAGGTTCTCTTCTTTCTTCTTTTCTTGACGTATAGAGTCTGTCTTTGACATGTCTCGGATGTAAGGCCTTGTCATTCGTTTTCTTGACCATTTGTCTGATATCTTTACTAGTCCATTTTTGAAATACAAGGTGCATACGATAAGTTTCCCGAATTTTTTAATATAGGAACTTTTATTGATAGTACACAAATGAAACTCTAGCCCCCTTTGAAGTAATCTCCTCCAGCTGCAATGCACTTGTTGTACCGTTCCAACAACTTCTGCAAGGCCCCATCGAAGTCCTCTTGTGTCAGCGTATCAATGACCTTCGTGAAAGCCTCTTTCATCTCCTCTATTGTTTCAGAACGACAGCCTGTGAGCTTAGGGAATAACCCAAAGTCACAGGGAGCAAGGTCTGATCTATAGGGAGGGTGAGGAACTGTCTTGAAGCTCATATTGGTCAAATAGTCTGTGACAAGAATGGAGTTGTGGACTGGTGCATTGTTCTGATGTAAATGCCACTGTCCCGATTTGAAGAGTGCTGGCCTCTTCCGACCAAATCTCTTCTGGAACTCCCTTAAAAAGTGTCCTCACGTCCAGATTGCATTTTTAAAATTCACCAGCTGTGACAATCAGGCTTTAGTAAGGTGCATTCCAATTGCTGCTGTAGCTGTTCATTTGAAGCTGAAATCATAAAAATTGGTCAGTCATCTCATAAGATGTATAGCAATAACATACTGAATCTTCAAGAGTCTACGACAATTTTAAATTCCCAGACGAAAAATATCCGGAAACTTATCGTATGCACCTCGTAGTCCTGAGTATCTTACAAGTGACAGCCAGGTGTTTCTCCCTTTGATGAGATTTCTCTTTTAGAGCTTGGGTTCGTGAAGCTTTAATTTTTTTGAGGAATTAACTTCTTATTTTTTGATTCATCTTCTTTTGTTTGATCGTCTTCGCACTCAATATTCCTAATTATTTGTAAGTTTTCTTTTCTTTGGGCGTTCTCATTCTTGATTTGGTGGTTCTATTTTTTCTGTAATTTCTCTTGTTTCCCTTATCATTTTCAATTTGACACATATCTGTATGCCAAATTCCATTCTTATTTCCCGGGTGTATATTCTTATTGCTTATATCAGCGTCTCTAATTAATTTACTTATCTTTTTGCAAACAGCTTGATGTCGTCTATGTATATAAGATGATTCATCTTTTCCTGTGAAAATTCAATTTAGCGTAAGTCAACAAAGTTAAATCGTTCCAAGTATTGTCATCTGTCACTAACAATTTAATTAGGCATCAGTCATTTGTATATAAATGATAAAACAGTTCTATTTCTAACAATTGAATTTAACATAAGTCATTTACTTGCACTCAGTTTAAATGTCAAACAGTTTTATTTGACTCATAGATATGAGCCTATCAGGTGCTTCCAGTCTGGGTCCGAGTGGACCTGGGAACGATGGCAATGAAGGGGTACCCTGCATTCCCCAAAGTTCCAGCATTACTAGAGCCTCACCATCAGAGTATTTAGTGTCATATCCTGGACAGTCGTTGACAGTTAGGTGGGGGTCTTACACATCAGCAGAGATTCAACCTCTGTATTCTACAGCTCCAGCCGGCTGGGCTACTGTGAATTGTATTGATACTGTCTGTTACAAGCTGATCGACAAGGGAGGTGTTTGGGGTGTAGAGTTTATTGTCGTAGGAAATTGATGTGTTGAGCCGAGTTCGAATCTTGACCCAAGCTGTTTGAATCTTACATTGCGTTAATGCCAATAGGAAAGATATGAATCCAATTATTCTTCTTCTAGCGATGGGTTAACAGTAGGGCAGACTTAGCTTTTTAATTTTGATGTGGTAACTGTTCACGGAGGAAAATTCTGAATGCAAACTCGTAAAACTTAAGAATTGACCTTGTGTCACACCCTGTTTGTGTGGAGGGTTTGGGTAAACATATACAAGCTGTTCAGCTCTTGATTCTGTAGACGGAAAACTACAGCTGGTTTTTTTAACTGAGTGGTTTTTTAATTAGCCTGTTAGAAAGTGAAAAACCTCGTTAGAAATGATAATCCCAATAAAATTTCCAAAATTTTTTTTTTAATATTAATATTTGCAAACTTGGACGAAAAGATGAAACAGGAAAAAAATAAATAAAATAATGAATAAAAGAATATAGCCAGCTTCACAAATATTAAAAGTAATCACACACAAACACATACTATATATATATATATATATATATATATATATAAGCAGGTGAAAATATCAGTTATGTCTGAGATAGAATTTATTTTTCAAATAAATCACTTCTTTTACAATAAAAATCTGATATAATAGAATATAATTTAATAAATGAACAAAAAATTCATAAATAATCTAATTTGTAGCTTCTCCTTTCAACTGAATAACGGCAGCTACAGGACGTGGTGTGGATTTTACGAGATGCTGGAGTTGTTGCGTTGGTATATCAATGCTAGCATCTTTTGTGGCTGTTCGTATCTAAATTGAGTTTGTTGGGCATGTCTGATGGGAATTTGTCAAGGTCTGAAACGTTTTCTCCTTCTCTGGCGAGCGTGTTTGCAAATGGTGCCCTTGGAAGCGTGCCAATTCTATTTGGAATCAGTCTCGTTGCACACGCACAAATGAACTGCAAAAAGATCTGTGTATGCGACACCTAGTGGGACAGATTCCAGTTTCGGCATTGACCCTTGAGAACTGTGGCAGAACACACACAAATTTCAACTTATATAACGCCTTTTCGAACAGTTGGTTTCATAATTTTCTGCGGTCAGGTCCGCGCAAAAACTTGACTGACCGTTTAAAATGACTAGGACACGCTTAAAAAAGGAAAACCTCAATAATAGCAGCACAAAATGATACTAGGCGAACCAATTATACCAAGAAAAAAATTTAAAATACAGGGTGGAACTATAAGATTGTTGTCCTAAAGAAAAAAACACTACAGCTTTATTTTAAAACTTTTATTGAAAAAATCAATTCAGGTGACGTGATTATGTAGTAGAGCTGACATCTATTCAATGCAGCCACCTTCAGCCTCAATCACCGCCTCGATACGGATCCGGAACTGGGAGCATGCCTTTTCCACAAGCGCCGGCGGGAGCTCGGCGAATACTCGGCGGATGGCGGCGATCAGGCTGGCTTTGGTGTTGTGGTAGGTCATGTTGGTGATGTTCTCGACCTATGACCAAACGAAGTAGTCCAGCGGGTTCAGGTCAGCAACCTGATGGACTTGATAAGCCTGAGGTTCTTTGTCTTCTCAGTCAAGTTCTAGCTTGTCTGGCGCCTGTAGGACCTGCACTTCAAGTACACAGCTGGTCCTGCAACAAAAAAAGAAAACTGGTTTTCAATAAACGGAAATGGAATCATGTCGTCTTTTCTAGGGCGACAATTTTATCGTTCCACCCTGTACTAAGAATACCAAGTGAAGATTAAGTTGAGACAAAGATGAAACGGTTCATCGTATTACAACCAATTGCAAGCAAACTGACACAAAAGGGGTACAAGTCAAGGGACGACTGGGTGGGAACGGCGATCACCTTGGAATTATGCAAGATTAAAATTTGATGTATGCACAAACCAGAATGAGACGCATAAAATTCTCTGGAATTTTAAAATACAAACCTATCACCCAACCCTAGTCAGAAAAACTAGACCTAGTGTTAATTAACAAAATTCTGTTCAAGCTTGGAACACTATGTTTCATTGGCTGTCATTTTGAAGAAGCTCAAAACAAATACAGGGTGGAACGATAAAATTGTCGCCCTAGAAAAGACGTCATGATTCCATTTCCGTTTAATGAAAACCGGTTTTATTTTTTGTTGCAGACCATCTACTAGTCGGCCAGTTGTGTACAAATCCCAAGAGCGATAGGAGCCTTCTATCATGTCTGAAAGTGACACAATGTTCAACGAGCGAGATCAGAGATGCGCCGCTGTACAACTCATGATCTCTACCGATCCAAGTTATGACAACAGGACCATTGCCTGCACCCTCAAAATGCAAATCTGGATTGCCACGAATAACAGGGACGTTACCAGGGTAATGAAAACAAAGTTTCCGGCTACGGTTATGGTTTTTGGTGTGGTTTCAAGTGAGGGCCACATCATGCCACCTCACATCTTCGAGGACGGCTTGAAAGTCAAGACCAAAGTGTACCTGGATGTGCTGAAGAGTGTGGTGATCCCCTGGTGCAATCAGGTGGCCGGTGGCAGACCCTGGGTGTGGCAGCACGATTCGGCGCCGGCCCATAAGTGCAAAGACCCAGGCTTGGCTTCAGAAGGAGTGCTACGACTTTGTACCCTTCTCTCACTGCCCCCTCTCTTCCACCGACCTGAACCCACTGGACTACTTCGTTAGGTCATTCGTTGAGAACGTCACCAACATGACCTCCCACAACACCAAAGCCAGCCTGATCGCCGCCATCCGCCGAGTATTCGCCGAGCTCCCACCGGCGCTTGTGGAAAAGGCATGCTCCCAGTCCCGGATCCGTATCGAAGCAGTGATGGAGGCTGAAGGCGGCTACATTGAATAGATGTCAGCTCTCCAACAAAATCAAGTTACCTGAATTGATTTTTTACACGCGAGTTTTTCAATATTTGTCATTTTTTAAAATTGCCCCTTCTTATTAAAGTTTGATATATTTTTAAAGCAACATTAGTCTCCTTTGAAATAAACCTTCGAACGATCTCGCCGATCGTTTCATTTGGCCACGATACAATAGACTAACTATGATTGGTGGCTGTAAAAGTATCATCCAATCCAATCCTAGATAGCATTAAAAAAAAAAAAGAAAAAAGAGTAAGAGAGCTTGCCATTTAGGGGATTTTACTTTTTCAGTAGATTCCAGAGTGAAAATGAAAAAAAGTGAAACAACAAATAAATACTTGAATTTTACCAGAGAGCCGAAAAAGCTGTGAAATAAGGGGACAATGATACCAACTGTACTTGGTATCCTTGGAACTGTCTTTAAAGGTTTCAAAAAGAGACAGAAGAAATTGGAAATCAGAGTAAAAATCGAGAAATATTGAATTCGAAGTCAATAAGGAAATATCAAAGCGAGGATCAACTTGTCTACATTTATTAATCGCTGAAATTATTTTGCTTCGCCTCACTCAATGGCAGAAGCAGTTTTAGAGTCTAGCTTCTAATCTAATGTCCAAGAATGCACATCCAGTGGATTTAATTTTTTTTTTTAACTCTCTACCCAGACCGTATATTCCTTCGTATATATACAGATTGGGCTTATTTACACGTCTAAACGTGAACCTCAGCTGTCCATGTCTATTTTTACACTATCTTTTGTCTTGCCTGGTAAAAAAAAAAAAAAAAAAAAAAATCAGCTATTGTATTTTCCTGAATTAAGGTCATGACATATAATCGGAAATGAACTGACGTAATGAGATACGTTTGAGCCTCTCTTTCGTCTAACCGTGTTCTTCACTTCCACAAAGTCAAGCAACAGACAACTGGGACGAGAAGGGTCGATTACATTAGCGAAATTTTGTCTGTTTTGGGTCAGGGACAGTCGATATATCAAGGTAGGTAATAGTATTAAGTGTGGGTTTATTTCATTTGAAACAAATTTGACCAACCTGTTGGAGGGGCTTACAAAACAACGGTTCTTGAGGATTATCAGTTTATTACCTATTCGATCAACGGACTGAGTATGTTTTCACATGGTCGGTAGACTTTTATATATTGTTTTTCGGGGTATTATGGGAAGGTTGATCTAGTTTGTAAGGCATTCTGGGAAGGGTTGTCTAGTTTATACCAGGTGGAATTGTTAATTTATATACAATGTTATATTCACTTTATTAATTTTTAAAAAATATGTTTTTAAATTTTTATTTTTTTTTTTTTTTACTCTTTTGAGAGTTTTCATACCATTGTCAGAATTTTCCTCCGTGAACAGTTGCCACATCTAAATTAAAAAGCTAAGTCTATCCTACTGTTAACCCATCGGTGGAGGAAGAATAATTGGATTCATACCTTTCCTAATGGTATTAACGCAATGTAAGTCTCCAGGACTTTTCTCAGTAATCTGGACGATCTTAATAATACTGTAGTTTGGATGGTCTTCACTTGCCCTCTAATTTCTAAGGTTTCAAGTTCCTTTACCAAACCTTTGTGGATTGTTCCGCGCGCAACAATTACACCGTCAACTTCATGTTCTATATATATATATATATATATATATATATTTAAATTAACATTTTATTTATTTACAAATTTTCCACACCAGCGTTTTCCGATGGTTTCTCACTGGAGTTTGAGTGACAGCAAGTCTCTTTGAGTCTCCAGGACTCTACTCAGTAATCTGGCCGATCTCAGTGATGCCGTAGTTTTGATGATCTCCACTTGTTCTCTTATTTCCAGGTCCTCCAGTCCCTGTACCAATCCTTTGGTGATTGTATCAAGCACACTAATCACAATTGGTATCACCATCATTTTCATGTTCCATAGTTTTTTCAGCCCTCTAGCAAGGTCTAGGTACTTATTTATTTTTTCGCTTTCCTTTAGTTTTATCCTGTGGTCTGCCAGAACGGCAAAGTTCACTATTCGGCAGGTTCCCTTTTTTTAAAACTTTTGGACTAGCACTAGGTTTGTTCGTCTGGCCGAAATTAGATGATCCGTTTATTATCATTATTATTCACGCATTAGAGCTTTTCACACCAGCGTTAGCCGATGGTTTTTCACTGGAGTCTGAGTGACAGCAAGTCTCCTAAAGTCTCCAGGACTCTTCTCAGTATTCTGGCCGTTCTCAATAATGCTGTCGTTTGGATGGTCTCCACACGTCCACCATCTTCCAAGTCCTCCAGTGCCTTTAATAATCCTTTAGTTACTGTACCAAAAGCACCAACTACAATTGGTATAATTGCTACCGTCATGTTCCATAGTTTTTTTCAATTCTCTAGCAAGGTCGAGGTACTTATCCTTCTTTTCACATTCTTTCAGTTTTATTCTCTGGTCAGCCGGAATATCAAAGTCGACAATTTTGCAAGTTCTCTTTTTTTTTGTTGTTGTTGATTATTATGTGGTCTGGTCTAATGGCCGGGATTAAGTGATCCGTTTGTATGTTAAAGTCACATAGGAGTTTATGCGTGACATTTTCGAGGACAGGTGCTGGGTTTATTATTATTATTATTATTATTATTATTATCATAAAATTTCACTCTTATTTTCGGTTTCGAAAGTCCTTTATTCGGTCTTCATCCAAGAGTGAAAAGTTGAGTGAAAATAGTTGATATATACATGTTATGTATTTGGTTAACTCTGTTCCGTGATATTTTTCAGCACTCTCTTAACGAGAATCGGCAGTTATTATTATTATTATTATTATTATTATTATTATTATTATTTTCAATTTTATTATACTCCTTTCGAGTTTTTCATACCAGCGTTAGCTGACGGTCTTTTCCTGGGGGCTGAGTGACAACAAGTCTCCTTAGGTTTCCAGGACTCTTCTCAGGATTCTGGACGATCTCGACAATACTGTAATTTGAATAGTCTCGATTCGTCCTCCGATTTCCAACTCTTCAAACCTCCTTTCCAATCTTTTAGGAACCGTTCCAAGTACGCCATTTACAACTGGTATCACCGTCACCCTTATGTTCCCCAATATTCTTAGTTCTCTAGCAAGGTCCATGTACTTGTCTCTGTTTTCGCTTTCGTTTACCTTCAATCTGTGGTCCTCCTTGACGGCAAAGGGTACTATTCGATAGGTTCTCTTCTTCCCCTCATGTTTCCAGGACTTTTCTCAGTATTTTGATCGATCTTAATAATGCTATAGTTTGAATGGTCTCCACTTGCTCTCTGATTTCTAAGTCGTCCAGTCTCTTTACTAAACTTTTGTGGATTGTTCCGAGTGCAACAATTACACCGTCAACTTCAAGTTCTATGGTTTTTTAAAATTTTCTATTTTAGTCCTTTACGAATATTTTACACCGGTGTTAGCCGATGGTTTCTCACCGGAGTTTGAGTGACAGCTAGTTTCCTCAAATTTCCAAGACTCTCCGCAGTATTCA
Organism: Sepioteuthis lessoniana; assembly: GCA_963585895.1. NCBI lineage: Eukaryota > Metazoa > Mollusca > Cephalopoda > Myopsida > Loliginidae > Sepioteuthis > Sepioteuthis lessoniana. The sequence goes on from OY757944.1 coordinate 34,390,777, forward strand.
GGCCGATCTCTAGTTTGGATGACCTCCACTCTTTTTCTTATTTCCATGTTCTCCATTCCTTGTACCAATCCTTTAGTGACTGTACCAAGAGCTCCAATTACAATTGGTATTACCGTCACTTTCCACAGTTTTTTTTTAAATTCCCTTTCTTTTCGTTTTCTTTCCGTTTTACCCCGTGGTAACCTTGGACATACTGGGAGACGTTCCACAATTTTGCAATTTGTTTTTTTTTTGTTGTTGATTATTCCCAAGTCTGATCATCTGGCCATGATTAGGTGATCAGTTTGTACATCAAATTATTAGATCGATATTTTCTTTTTTAAAGAGAGGAATTATATTGTGAATTAAATTACCCCGGCCAGAAAATCCGGTGAACACTTACGCACGACATAGGGAAATACTGGACAGCTGTTTCGACCTTATTAGGTCTCATCAGCAGTGTATACCGTGATCTCCACCACTGGAGATCGAACCAGCGACCACAGCTTGCCGAGCCGAAACTCAACAAATGAGCCAACAGTCCATATCGCATACAAGTGACACGAAATTAACTAGTCATGGTAATTGCGCGGCCAATTAACCTGAATATGACTTGCAAGTTACATCTGTACTCTTAACTGAGGACGAATTGAGACCATTCAAATTACAGCATTGCTAAGATCGTCCGGAATACTGAGAAGAGTCCTGGAGGACAAATTATTATTATTATTATTATTATTCATTCATTCATTCATTCATTTATTTGTTAGTTTTTTGAATTCTTAAATTCTCTCTCTCTCTCTCTCTCTCTCTATATATATATATATATATAATGAACTCTTTCATCAGTTTCGACTAACTGAGTACAAACAGTACACATCAGTTCTCATACTGGTGTGTCAATGTAACCATTGACCTGCATGCAAGTCTGCAGTTAGTACATGTCAAAGAATTATAAAAGGGAAACGGCTGGCATGGCCAATCTATCTTGAACTTTCTTCCTCAATAGGTTCTAATGCTGGAGATAGTTTTTGTCAAAGTTCTCGATGACTTTGTAGCACTTTGTTCTCCACACACACACACACACACACACACACATATATATATATATATATATATATATATACTTAGAATTATTCAATAGTGTGCCAGAAATGATTGATGTTAAATAGAATTATCAGTTTTAGATAGGAATACTTGAAACCCATGAACCGTTTGTCAACAAATGATTGATATGAAAAAAAGAATTATTGACATTAGATTGGAATACTTGAAAACATTTAATTGCTAGCAAAAAAGGAGCTTCGCCTAATCTAACAATATAGTTCCCTACAAAATATTCGCTTACAGATCGTACACACACACACACACACACACAGTGACACACACACACGTTTGTGTGTGGGTGATATATATATGCTCCCAAGAAGCATACACCTCTATTGTATATATATATATATATATATATATATACATATATCACCATCATGTCGTGCCGCTAGCACGGATATCCGTGACCCTCTCTCGCCACTTCTCCCTATCGTTAATCGCCCCCGGCAGGTCTTCAGGGCTAAATCTCGCATCCTCACATAGCTGCTGTATATATGTTCGAGCTGGTCGTCCTGCTTTTGCTCGGCAACATGTCGGAGGCCATAAGAGTACATCACTTAAAAGCTCGTCCATGCTTCTCCAGCAATGTCTTGCATGTCTGGTTCGTCTAACTTGGATAGTTTTCGTGATAAGAGGAAGGTGCCCGTATAGTTGGTGCCTTATGGGGTGTTGCCGCCGGGACTTGTTCAATATTGCTCGCAACATTCTTATGTAATTGCCGTCCAGCTTATATATATATATATATATATATATATATATATCCAGTACACTATGAGTGCCTACAAAATTATATATATATATAGTTTTGTAGACGCTTGTTGTGTAATGGATATGGTCCTAGGATATATATATATATATATATATATATATATTGTTGGCACTGGTGGTGAAATGGATTTGCTCGTAAGAAATGTAGATGTCGACACGAGTTCAGACCCTAGCCATGACAGTTTGTTTTTCTCATTGTACAGCAAACTTAGATTTTTTAGCCTTGTTGTGACAACCAGTCTAGGAGAAGGAAAACTGAATTTTATCCTGTTAACCTCCGCATCAAAAATTGGCCTTGTGTCACATCCTGCTCGTGCAGATAGTTTATTAAACATACACACACACACAAATATATATATATATATATATATATATATATATATATATATATCAGGATGTGCCATTGAATAACCCACAAGTGTTAATTTGCCATTAAAAAATAGCCAACTAATGCACGTCTATTTTACTGTCACACTAATTTCTCCTGCAGACATATTTTCACCACTAACAAGCACTTGTCCACGTTTTATTCCTATTTTCGCGACACACAAAAATAACCCGCAAAAAAACATGTAAAAAACTTTCCTCGGTAAATTTTCACCCGGGATAAAATGAGCGATGGTCTACTTACCCATATGCATAAACATTGCACCCTTCTATTTAAGTCTGGTTTGGTGTCTTTGTTTAATGGCATATCAACCTATTTAGGTTATTTAATATCAAAGCCATTCTTCTAGAAGAACAGTACTGATACTATTTAACCCTTAGCAGGGAGGATAAGGGGGTTCATGCCTTTCCCTATGTTATTTGCCCGAAAGTGAACGTAATAGCACAACTGGAATGCGAACTCTCTTACTACGATTCCGCAGTCCATCGCTTTAACCATTTCACCACGAGGACACCCCCCTATCTGAGTTTGTTAATATCTATCTCAGTCTTGAATTGTATATATACGTCTCTTTATATCTTTCTTTTTCAGTTTATTCACATCTATCTATCTATCTATCTATCTATCTATCTATCTATCTAAGTCTGTTAATATCAATCTCTGTCTTGTATTATATATATCTCAGTCTTGGATTATATATATATATATATATATATATATATATATATATATATATACAGACAATAAAATAAAAAAAAACGGAAGTGGGCTAATTGAGGAGATAACTCTTCACCCCTCCTCTATCCCCTCCTACCTTCTTTCAAGTGTCTATTCTGATTTATTTTATCCATAAGATCTGAAGAAGTCCTGTTAATTTTTTTTCGTGTTTTTTGATTTTTCAAAAACACATAGCAGGATGGAAATAAATTTATAATCCTAATGTGACCGGTTTGTATTTTTTCTTAATGATATATATATATATATATATATATATATATATATATATATATATATATATTAGTCTGTTCACATCTATCTATCAATTTATCTATTCCAACCCCTCCGCTCGGGTAGGATATGACACAAGGTCAATTTTTAAGCGGAGTTTAACTGGTTTGAATTCTGAGATTTCCTTCTCCTAGACTAGTTGCCTCACCAAGACTGAAGTAACTAGTCTGCCTTACTATTTACCCATAGTTGGAGGGAGAATAATTGAAATCATACCTTTCCTAAGGGTATTACTGCTATGTGAAATGCAATCTGTCTCGTCCAGGATTTGAACTCGTGTCACTTTTGCCGTGTCCAATTGTTTTTTTTATCTATCTATCTATCTATCTGCCATTGTTTAGTTACTCACATACAGAAAAAGTGATATTTCTTGTGTATTATTGTTTAGTGAAAGCTGAAAATATCTGAGAAAGTTAAAAAAAGAAATAAATAAGAACCAGTGATTCGCGTATAGAGGTTATCTGCTCTATTTGATGTGATAGAAAACCTCCAACCTATTTAAATTTAGCTTTAAACTATTCTAGAATTACGCTGGGTAAAAATTACAGATAGTCTGTGCTATGGCTTTGAACATGAGCTTATCACATACCCCAATATATCCATTTGAATAGTCAGATATCAATTCATTTTTCGGACCAAGTTATAAACGAATCCTTCATTTCTTGTCCACAATAGATTCTATCTATTTTTATTATTGATATTTCAATCGGAATTCACTGATTGTATCCACTGCGAATGAGAAAAATTGCGCCCCCACAAAAAAAAAAAAAAAGAGGTGTCGACATTAAACTGCATTTGACAGAATTCGTGAAAGAAGACAATTGTTTTAAAACAGGTTATTGTGTTGGAAAAATAAATAAAAAAGTCCGATAACAAAAATAATTGTCGTGCAAAGTTGAAAATGAATATGATAATAATTAGACATTTACGGGGATCGTTAAATAATTTTCCAGAATTTTTTCGTATGGGCATTTTTATTGATAATACACACATGAAGCTCTAGTCCCCTTCGAAGTAATCTCCTCCGACTGCAATGCACTTGTTGTACCGTTCTAACAACTTCTGCAAAGCCCCATGGAAGTCCTCTTGTATGAGCGTGTCAATGACCTTCGTCACAGGCTCTTTCATCTCCTTAATTTCTCATAACGACAGCTTCTGAGCTTAGGGAATAACCAAAATTCACAGGGAGCAAGGTCTGGACTGTAGGGAGGCTTGATGCCTATCTTGGTCAAATAGACTGTGACAAGGATGGAGTTGTGGACTGGTGCATTGTCCTGGAGGAAATGCCACAGAGCCGATTTGAAGAGTGCTGGCTTCTTCCGACGGAATCTCTTCCTGAACTCCCTTAAAACCTCAACATAGTAACCCTAACCCTAACGCTTTGGCCAATCAACTCTGATGTATTGATTTCTTTAGTCCTCCCATAGCTCTCATCATCCCTCACCGACTCCCTGCCTTCCTTGAATCTCTTATGCCACTCAAAAACTGATGCTCGATTCATGCAAGATGGTCGAAAAGCAGTCTGAAGCATTCCATACATTTCTGTGGCATTTTTCCAAGTTTAAAACAGAATTTTATTGCTTATCGTTCTTCTAAAGTGTCCTCACGTCATTTTTGAAATTCACCAGCCGTGACAATCGGGATGTAGTAGAGTGTATTCCAATTGCTGCTGTAGTTGTTGATTTGAACCTGAAATCATAAAAATTTGTCCGTCATCTCATAAGATGTATAGCAATAATATACTGAATTCTCAAGAGTCTACGACATATTTAAATTCCTGTACAAAAAAGTCTGGAAACTTATTGAACGCACCATGTACATACAAATCACGTTTCAACGTAAAAGAAGTAACAAAGACTCTGTTCTGGCGAAGGGATTTACGGCTGCCTCTCGCAAAATGCAAATCTCTTCCAATGAATTGAGCCCTCTGGTATCTGGTAAGGCAAAAATGTACACAAACGAAAGCTACTACATAATGCCTTATAATTCCCGAACTGAAGTGGTTCGCTTGCTGGCTGAGCGGTATGACACTAAATCTAGCGTAAAGTTAGACGGGTTTCGATCCCAGCTTCAAGTGACCTACGAGTCACTGAAGAGTTGTGATACAACGAAGCAGTCTTTCTGTGAATGACAATATATATATATATATATATATATATATATATTTGGTAAGTTGGTGACTGTTGTCGAGGGCGAGCAGAAGTCTCCCTTTTCAATAGCTACTACACCGAGGTGTAGTGGAGGGAGCTACTCCTTTCCCAGAATTGTTCCACTTTACCCTTGATGCCTACCTTATATTGCTGCGTGTTAAGCAAGAGGTATCAAGTACCATTTTTTAAAGTCTTTGGTATGACATGACCTAGGATTGAACCCAGGTCTCCCGGACTATTGGCGAATATATATAATCAGCTCATATCTCTCTGTTAGTATCTATCTATCTATCATCAGCTCATATCAACCTCAGTCTGTTCCTATCTATCTATCTATCTATCTATCTATCTATCTATAAGTAATTAGCTCATATCTACCTCTGTCTGTTCCTATCTATCTATCTATCTATCTCAGTCTAGCCAGATGTATATATCAATCGATGTATCACAGTCTGGGCATATCTATCTATCTATCTATCTATCTGTATGTATGTATGTATGTATGTAAATTTAACACCAGTAAAATGTTTGATCCTCCTAAATGTTCGGAATATGTGAATGTCTTGTGGATTGGACCTACAGGTCAGGTATTCGCTGACAAAATTTCCTTGTCGATCCTGCGTTGTTTTTTTTTTTTTTACTCTTTTAAGGTTGGAGCCATCTTTACCACCAGATCTGCCTTTTTGTCCTACCGATACGTCAACAAAGTATAATGGTCTCTCCCCCCCCTCTCTCTCTCTCTCGCACACACACACACACACACACAAATATATCTTATATATGAACTTTTTGTGAACATTCTATGTACATTTCACATATATTCATCAATGGCTATGTAACACCTAGATAGGTAAGTGTAATTTGTTAACGTTGGATTTTTAAAGGATTGTAAAGTAAAAGTTGTCTCTCTTTCGTAGAGGGCGACCAGAAGGCTCCCATTTCAATAGCTACTACACCAAGGTGTAAGGGAGGACGCTACTCCTTTCCCTGGATTTTTCCACTTTACTCTTGATACTTACCTTATATTGCTGAGTGCTAAGCAAGGAGGAATCAAGTACAATTTTTTAAGTCTTTGGTATCACACGACCTACGATTGAACCCCGGTCTCCCGGACCATTGGCGAATCTAAATTTCCAGTTTAAGCTTGTCATACCTATGTATAAGTTAGTAAAGTTGGCGACCGTAGTTGAGGGTGACCCGAAGGCTCCCTTTTCGATAGCTACTACACCAAGGTATAGGGGAGGGCGCAACTCCTTTCGCTCCTTTGCTCCACTTTACCTTTGATCCTTACCTTATAATGCCGAGTGTGAAGCAAGGTAGTATTTTTTGAGTCTTTGGTATGACTCGACCTGGGATTGAACTCAAGTCTCCCGGGCCATTGATGCCTTATCATTAGTATCATTTTCTTTAGTTGAAATATTAGTTTGATATATAATATTATCAAGTTTACATTTATTTCCAAGTGAGCATTCCTTTTTTATTTTACAATTACATGAATGTTTTAAGTTGTCATTGTTATTCCAGTTTATTTATTAATTTCTTGTTGGGATTGTCAAAGGTTAATACAAAAATAACTAATTTATACATTATTCTTATAAATTATTTTTCTAAATAGGTTATTATCTTTAATATGTTTGTTTATTAAACCTAAAAAATATTTTCCCAATATTGGTATTAGAGAATTTGCAAAAAGTAGGGTTAACCCAAATAATATTTCTATGTCTATTTCTATTAATAGTTTTGTTTATGTATTATCCATATTTATATTATAATTATTAGTTCCATTGTTTCCCCTATTTATGTGACTCTTGTTTCCTATATTAATGCCCCTATTTATGTGACTCTTGTTTCCTATATTATTGCTCCTATTTATGTGACTCTTGTTTCCTATATTAATGCTCCAATTTATGTGACTCTTGTTTCCTATATTAATGCCCCTATTTATGTGACTCTTGTTTCCTATATTAATGCCTCTATTTATGTGACTCTTGTTTCCTATATTAATGCCCCTATTTATGTGACTCTTGTTTCCTATATTAATGCCCCTATTTATGTGACTCTTGTTTCCTATATTGATGCCCCTATTTATGTGACTCTTGTTTCCTATATTAATGCTCCTATTTATGTGACTCTTGTTTCCTATATTAATGCCCCTATTTATGTGACTCTTGTTTCCTATATTATTGCTCCTATTTATGTGACTCTTGTTTCCTATATTAATGCTCCAATTTATGTGACTCTTGTTTCCTATATTAATGCCCCTATTTATGTGACTCTTGTTTCCTATATTAATGCCTCTATTTATGTGACTCTTGTTTCCTATATTAATGCCCCTATTTATGTGACTCTTGTTTCCTATATTAATGCCCCTATTTATGTGACTCTTGTTTCCTATATTAATGCCCCTATTTATGTGACTCTTGTTTCCTATATTAATGCTCCTATTTATGTGACTCTTGTTTCCTATATTAATGCCCCTATTTATGTGACTCTTGTTTCCTATATTATTGCTCCTATTTATGTGACTCTTGTTTCCTATATTAATGCTCCAATTTATGTGACTCTTGTTTCCTATATTAATGCCTCTATTTATGTGACTCTTGTTTCCTATATTAATGCCTCTATTTATGTGACTCTTGTTTCCTATATTAATGCCCCTATTTATGTGACTCTTGTTTCCTATATTAATGCCCCTATTTATGTGACTCTTGTTTCCTATATTAATGCCTCTATTTATGTGACTCTTGTTTCCTATATTAATGCTCCAATTTATGTGACTCTTGTTTCCTATATTAATGCCCCTATTTATGTGACTCTTGTTTCCTATATTAATGCCTCTATTTATGTGACTCTTGTTTCCTATATTAATGCCCCTATTTATGTGACTCTTGTTTCCTATATTAATGCCCCTATTTTTGTGACTCTTGTTTCCTATATTAATTCTCCTATTTAAATGACTCTTGTTTCCTATATTAATGCCCCTATTTATGTGACTCTTGTTTCCTATATTAATGCCCCTATTTATGTGACTCTTGTTTCCTATATTAATGCTCCTATTTATGTGACTCTTGTTTCCTATATTAATGCCCCTATTTATGTGACTCTTGTTTCCTATATTAATGCTCCTATTTATGTGACTCTTGTTTTCTATATTATTGCTCCTATTTATGTGACTCTTGTTTCCTATATTGATGCCCCTATTTATGTGACTCTTGTTTCCTATATTAATGCCCCTATTTATGTGACTCTTGTTTCCTATATTAATGCCCCTATTTATGTGACTCTTGTTTCCTATATTATTGCTCCTATTTATGTGACTCTTGTTTCCTATATTAATGCCTCTATTTATGTGACTCTTGTTTCCTATATTATTGCCCCTATTTATGTGACTCTTGTTTCCTATATTAATGCCCCTATTTATGTGACTCTTGTTTCCTATATTAATGCCACTATTTATGTGACTCTTGTTTCCTATATTAATGCCCCTATTTTTGTGACTCTTGTTTCCTATATTATTGCCCCTATTCATGTGATCTTTATTGGCTTCTTAATATGTAAGTTCGTTTTTATAACCGCTATTATCTAAAGCTTCATTATAAAATTCCTTATGATTATTAAATATATTTTTAAAAAATGATAATCTGCTAAGTCTAATATTAATCGTATTAGAAATTTGTTTAACAAATCTATCTATGTATCTATCTATCTATGTTTGTTTATCTATCTATCTATCTATCTATCTATCTATCTATGTCATTCACTTTTAATCTATCTATCTATCTATCTATCCTGCTAGCTACCAATTTCTAATAACGTCTGCTTCCTGAAATTGAAAGAGGCAGCAGATTTACTCCACAACGAAATTACCACAGCAAACCGACAACTGCTTATCATCAGAGCGAATAAACAAATATGGCTGCACTAATTTTTGTTTGTTTCCACTTTGCGTTGCGGCAAAATCGCTTTTTCTACCCAATTGGCCTTTTGTTTGATGAGCCGAAATATTTGGAAGTAGCGCTGTGTAAGAGAAAAAAAAACGAACAAAAAAAGTGAAGAGGCAGGTGAAAAAGTCATTCGCAGAAGTAATCTCAACTATTAAATTCACCGATAGTTTTGGCTGTATCTTATAGTCAGTTGAATGTTTGGACACGGTGGGGATCTGAAAATTAGTCTGTCCGAGTAAATAGGTTTGAGAATGAAGATGAGGATTGGTGCGGCCGACTTTCGATGTTGCCAGAAGTTTCAACTGATAAATTTGCAAGTAATGGGGCGCGTTTGTACCAAGCGGAAAGATATAATATGTTTGATCTATCTATCTATCTATCTATCTATCTCTGAAGATCTATCTATCTATCTATGTGTGTTTCTTTCAACTGATCTATCTATCTATCTATCTATCTATCTATCTATTTCTGAAGATCTATCTATCTATCTATCTATCTATCTATCTCTGAAGATCTATCTATCTATCTATGTGTGTTTCTTTCAACTGATCTATCTATCTATCTATCTATTTCTGAAGATCTATCTATCTATCTATCTATCTCTGAAGATCTATCTATCTATCTATCTATCTATCTATCTATCTCTGAAGATCTATCTATCTATCTATGCCTTGGAAGGAGTAGTATTAATTGTGATACGCTAGAGGGTCGCTGTTAGTGAATTTGCTTCTCACTGAGTGTTCGTTCCATGCATTTGAATCCTTATCAGCGTATCCTTTTACGTTTTTTTCTTTTTTAGATATATATCAAAATTTACTGAATGAGTAGATAACAATTGTTGGGTCAGTTAATTCAAACCTATTCTCAAACAATTATCTTGTTTCAAGTAACTAATAATATTCATTTATAGATAGATAGATAGATAGATAGATAGAAGTGGACTGGGATAGATCGATCAATCGATAGATTGATAAGTTGGCTGAGATGCATAGATAAATCGATTGATCGATCGAATCATATGAGTAGACTGTGATAAATCTATTGATAGATACATTGAATGTTAAATCGATTGATAGATATAAATAGACTGAGATAGATAGATAGATAGATAGATAGATAGATAGATTGTGAAAGAGAGAATGTAGTTGAATCGTTGATTGGTTGACTCATAGTATGTTGTTCTATTTTCAATAAAGTTCTTTTTAAAAGCAATTATTTGGTTTTAAGTAGCTAGAGAGAGAGAGAGAGAGAGAGAGAGAGAGGGACGGAGACAGAGAAAGACGGAGACATAGATAGAAAGAGAAGAAGACACATAGATACACACGCAGAGAGGGAGAGAGAGAGAGAGAGAGAGAGAGAGAGAGAGAGGGAGACAGAGAAAGACAGAGACACAAATAGAAAGAGAGGAAGATACACAGATACACACGGAGAGAATGAGAGAGAGAGACAGAGAGAGAGACAGAGAGAGAGACAGAAAGACAGAGACACAGATAGAATAAAGGAAGACACGCAGACACACACGCAGAGAGAGAGAGAGAGAGAGAGTTGGTTGGCCAATTTTATGTAATATCAATTTTTCTAGGGTTATTTAATACCCAGGTCAGTCTTCTTTCAAACAATTAAATGGTTTCAAATAACTAAATACTCATCATCTGCAGACAATTACAACTTCAAGTACAAATAATTTGTATACAGTAATATGGTTTCAAGTATACATATCTAATACCAATAATTTACAAGCAATTATAGCTTCAAGTAACTTTAAATTCTTTAATTTTGCATGCAGGTATAGGACATCAAATACTCCTGCATAATAATACTCCTCAAACAATTATATGGTTTCAGGGAAACTATTACTGTTCAATAATATTTTTTTTAATAAAGAGAGAATTTGCAAAATTGTTGACTTTGCTGTCCCGGCCGACCACAAAATAAAGCCGAAAGAATGTGAAAAGAAGGATAAGTACATCGACCTTGCAAGAGAATTGAAAAAACTATGGCACATGAAGGAGACAATTATACCAATCGTGATTGGTGCTTTCGGTACAGTAACTAAAGGATTATTAAAAGGCCAGGAGGACTTGGAAATTGGCGGATGAGAGGAGACAACCCAAACTACAGCACTATTGAGAATGACCAGAATACTAAGAAGAGTCCTGGAGACTTGAGGAGACTTGCTGTAACTCAAACTCCAGTGAAAAACCATCAACTAAAACTGATGTGAAAAACTCTCAAGGAATAAAACTGAAAGAATGTGAAAAGAAGGATAAGTACCTCGACTTTGCTAGAGAATTGAAAAAACTGTGGAACAGGAAAGTGATGATTGTACCAATTGTGATAGGTGCTTTTGGCACAGTAACTAAAGGATTATTAAAGGGCCTGGAGGACTTGGAAGTTGGCAAACGAGTAGAGACCATCCAAACGACAGCATTATTGAAGACGGCCAGAATACTGAGAAGAGTCCTGTAGACTTGAGGAGACTTGCTGTCACTCAAGCTCCAGTGAAAAACCATCAGCTGACACTGATGTGAAAAACTCTAAAGGAATAATAATAATAATAATAATAATAATAATAATAATAATAATAATAATAATAATAAGTACCTCAACATTGCTAGGGAATTGAAAAAACTATGGAACATGCAGGTGACAATTATACCAATTGTAATTGGTGCATTTGGAACAGTAACTAAAGGATTACTAAAGGGACTGGAGGACTTGGAGGTTGGCGGACGAGTGGAGATCATCCAAACGACAGCACTGTTGAGAACGGCGAGAATACTAAGAAGAGTCCTGGAGACTTGAGGAGACTTGCTGTCACTCAGACTCCAGTGAAAAACCATCGGCTAATGCTGATGTGAAAAGCTCTAATGAGTGAATAATAATAATAATAATAATAATAATAATAATAATAATAATAATAACAACATATCTAAGCCAGAATACATAAGACGCAACAAAACTGCAGATGTAGGTTATGTGGTGATAGAGACAAATCAATCAATCACATAATAAGTGAATGCAGCAAATTAGCAAAGAAAGAGAACAAGACGAGAATCGGCTGGGTGGGCAAGGTGACTCACTGGGAACTGTGCAAGAAATTTAAATTTGACCATACGAACAAACGGTATATACACAACCCAGAATATTTTCAGAAGAATGAGACGTACGAACTCCTCTGGGATTTTAAGATCCAAACGGATCTCCTAATCTCAGCCAGACGACCAGACAAAAAAAAGAAAACTTGCAAAATTGTGGACTTTTCTGTCCCGCTTGACCACAGAGTAAAATTGAAAGAAAATGAAAAGAAGGATAAGAACCTCGACTTTGCTCTTGGTACAGTCACCAAAGGATTGATAAAGGGACTGGGGGACTTGGAAATAAGAGAACGGGTGGAAACCATCCAAACTACTACATTAGTGAGATCGGCCAGAATACTGAGAAAAGTCCTGTAGACTTGCTTTCATTCATCTCCAGTAAAAGATTGTCCAATCAAGTGGGACCGACTGCAATTCTGCAGAGGGGTAAGACCCCACCAACGAATGTCCTGGATATGACACGAAACCATCTGATGGTGAGGTTCCAGTTATGCTGAAGCTTTTAGAAATGCGGAATACCCCATCATTGCCATTGCACCAGAGTCCACTCTAGCCCGAAGTAGAAGCACCTGATAGGGCCCTATCTATGGGTAAAAAAAAACTAAACTGTGTACTTATGCTAAATTGAATTGTTTGAATTAGAAATGTTTGACTAAACTGAATAGCTTGAGATAGAAATGTTTTGACAATTAAACTCAGTACTTACATCTAAACGGTGAAATTTTGCTAAACTAAATTGTTTGAAATGGAACTGCTTTTGACTTTGAAACTTTACCTACACTAAACTAATTTGTTTGAAATGGAACTGTTTTGATATTTAACTGTGTTTTTGACAATTAAACTGTGTACTTAAGCTAAACTGAATTGTTTGAAATGGAACTGTTTTTGACATTGAAGCTGTACTTACGCTAAACTGAATTGTTTAATGTAGAAGTGATTTGATATTTAATTGTTTGTAAACAAAATCTTTACTTATACTAAAATGAATTGTTTGAATTAGAACTGTTTGACGAAACTGAATAGCTTGAAATCGAAATGCTTTTTACAATTAAACTGTGTACTCATGCTAAACTGAATTGTTTGAAATAGAACTGATTATTTACATAAAAATGGATTTGGCGTTAAATAACCTACAAAGGTTGATATGCCATAAAACCAAGCCAGCAACCAACCATACAGTGAAAGACCATCAATTAACGCTGATGTAAAAAACTCTCAAGGAGTAAACAATAATAATAATAATAATGATAATAATAATAATAATAATAATAGAATCTCTCTTAAAAGCGGCACAAAACAACGCTAAATTGAATTGTTTGAAATAGAACTGTTTTGACATTTAACTGTTTGTAAACAGAATCTGCACTTATACTATACTGAATCAAGTGGGACTGTAGAATACACCGACTGCAATTTTGCTAAGGGGTAAGATCCCACCAACGAATGTCCTGGATATGACACGAAACCATCTGATGGTGAGGTTCCAGTTATGCTGAAGCTTTTAGAAATGCGGAATACCCCTTCATTGCCATTGCACCAGAGTCCACTCTAGCCCGAAATAGAAGCACCTGATAGGGCCCTATCTATGGGTAAAAAAAACTAAACTGTGTACTTATGCTAAATTGAATTGTTTGAATTAGAAATGTTTGACTAAACTGAATAGCTTGAAACAGAAATGTTTTTTACAATTAAACTGTGTACTCATGCTAAACTAAATTGTTTGAAATAGAACCGATTATTTACATAAAAATGGATTCGGCGTTAAATAACCTACAAAGGTTGATATGCCATAAAACCCAACCAACCAACCATCTTGAGTACATCCTGTGTCAGCACATGGCTGCTCGTCCGTGAGAAGAAGTCCGTAGAAGAACATCGCTTATGTGCCCAGCAGTGTATTCGTCTGATTTGAACGGTTTTTGAGATGGGTGGTAGGTGGCCGTACATCTGCCGTTTGATAGGATGTAACTTCTAAGAATTTTTCAGTATGGCTCGTAGTATTCTTGTGCAGTTGCTGTCAAGCTTTTTCTCCATGTGCTTTGTCAGTATCCATGTGGTGCATCCATATATTAGTATTGATACGACCACTGCTTGGAAAAAAATTGTGCTTTATTTTATCGGATATGTCTGACTTCCGTATGACCGATAGATTATCGATAGATGATCCTGCCTTTGCTAGTTGCGTAGTTAGAAATAGTCGATCTCAACCGGGTGCCGACTGCCTATCTTGACTGACCCCTGTCCAGTGGGTATCTGCGTATATATAATATTTATAACGCCTACGCGTTGCTTTCGGTTCGTGATTCATTGCTTAGGGCTTACCCCCACGCATTGCTTGTTTTTCCGGTAGTCACTTTATGTACACTGGTATATACTGCTTACGGAATTTCTAACTGATGGGTCGGTCAAAGGTGAATATGCATCACATACGATTTGGAAGTATGGTCAAATTTCAATTCCTTGCATAATTCCCAGTGGTTAATCTTCCCCCATCAAGTCATGTCAAGTCTTGGAATCTATTTTTTTTTTTTTTAGTTTTGCTGTATTCACTTATTATGTGATTGATAGTTTCGTCTCTGGAATAAAGCAAATTTATTCACTTATTGTTCCGTAACATCAAATTAAAATTAAAATTAAAATTTCTCTTCGTAAACGAGAGGCTAAAGTACTTTACGGTGATATCTTTAGTCAGGGAGTTCAATCTTAAGCCGTGCTATATCGTTCAGTGTCGAGTTTTGGCAAAAGTAGAATTGGCATAAACCCCCTTATCCTCCCAGCAATAGGTTAAACAGTATCACTACTGTTCTTCTACGAGGATGGCTTTGGCATTAAATAACCCATGAAGGTTGATATGCCATTAGACAAAGAAGCCAAAGAACCCTCTTGTTCCCCCAGCTATAGATTAAATAGTACCACTACTATTCTTCTACAAGGAAGGCTTTGGCATTAAATAACCCATGAAGGTTGATATGCCATTAGACAAAGAAGCCAAAGAACCCTCTTGTTCCCCCAGCTATAGATTAAATAGTACCACTACTATTCTTCTACAAGGAAGGCTTTGGCATTAAATAACCCATGAAGGTTAATATGTCATTAGACAAAGAAACCAAAGAACCCTCTTGTTCCCCCAGCTATAGATTAAATAGTACCACTACTATTCTTCTACAAGGAAGGCTTTGGCATTAAATAACCCATGAAGGTTGATATGCCATTAGACAAAGAAGCCAAAGAACCCTCTTGTTCCCCCAGCTATAGATTAAATAGTACCACTACTATTCTTCTACAAGGAAGGCTTTGGCATTAAATAACCCATGAAGGTTGATATGCCATTAGACAAAGAAGCCAAAGAACCCTCTTGTTCCCCCAGCTATAGATTAAATAGTACCACTACTATTCTTCTACAAGGAAGGCTTTGGCATTAAATAACCCATGAAGGTTAATATGCCATTAAAAACAAAGAAACTATCTTCACAAACAACAGTAATATCATCGCTTACATAAAGGTTATTGCGAAAGTTTTTCTTTTTCCCTTATTTTTAGCTTTCATAAAAATCGGCGTTCCTAATTATATTGCCATGATGTCTCAGCGCCGGACATATTCAATGTCTATTGGAAAGGAGCTGGGTGCCATGCAGAAACTGAGCTAGGTGTGACCTAAATGTGGCTCGGACTGTCTTCTAAATTCTCAATCTAAATGAAAAAGGTTAAATATTTTAATGAGCAACTAAAGTGATCCTGAAATTCTAAAAATGAACTCTTTTCTCTTTACAGAATATAATTTCGCCTACCAATCAACAACTGTAAAAAGGTAAGACATTCTTTTAAAATTTGTTTCAACTTTCGTGGACGAGAAAATGAGTGATTGATTGATTTTAACGGCATGTCAACTCATCTTTGGTTATATTATATTATATTATATACAGCCATAATGATATCAGTAATAATATATATATATATATATATATATATATATATATATCGTACAATTAAATGGAGACTCAAACTCTGTTAAGCCGTCATAATAAATTTATTTCGGCGGAGAATATTGTTGGTATATTCTCCGTCTCGTCAGATGACTCTTTTACATGCTCTGTATTGTCCCAGAGTTGCGAATGGGGAGTTACAGTTCGTATTCAGAAGATAAATAGGAAAATTAAAGAAATTAAAAAAGAAATTAAAAATCAGAAAATAAAGATAAAGATGAAAATAAAAATAAAAATAAAAAACATAAAAATATATACAGATGTAGGCGGACTCTGTCGTTTCAGATACGAACGGGTTTATTAATTTCTTGTCTTTTGTCCTTGGTGACACGAGGAGAGAGACAGAATTCTTAAAAGCCTATGCTAACCATATTATGCTGACCCCACCCCAACGAGCCGCGCATCTTGTGGTGTTTAAGATCTCAATTCAACTCTGCCGATCGAGATCCGAAAAAATCAACCGCATGCCTCAACGGTAGAAAACCCAACTACATCATCCAACGGTCGAATACCCAACTGCAACTCTCAACAGCCAAATATCCAACTGACGTCTTTTCAAAATGCGCAAATTCTCAGGACCATCTCCTCTGGGCATGACCTCATCCACATTCCGGTCTCATTTCCTGTCTGGGGTTTATTATGACAAATGGTGATTGTCATATCCTTTGCGTGCGAGCGTAAAAGTGCACCAAATGACTCTGCATCTGGACTAAGAGATCCGAATGATTCAAAGCCTTACCAAACTGAATAATAAAATATAATTTACGAAAAATGATTAATATAAAAAAAACATTCATTAATTATATAACAGGGGTTCGAGAAGCGCAATCATTGCACAATTATATTTACATTTTTTTGTGAAGATGATCTTTTAATTTCTTTTCACAGTCCCATCGAATACGAATCACTGTAAACAGAACTTAGGGACCCATAGATGGGGCCCTAACAGGTGCTATTACTTCGGATGGGATTGCACCAGGGTGTTATAACAATGAAAGGTGACATAAATTTTATTAGTGTAAAGGGACTTGATTTCCAGACTGTTATAAATATGAAAAAAATCCTTAACTCGTCTGTATATCAAACCCTTTTACACTAATAATCTTAATGTCACCTTTTAAAATCCTGATGATGATATATATTGACACAGAAACATTATGGCGTCGACTTTCCTGCTTAATAAATTCATCACTTTTGGACTGCTCTGTTTGTCAATTTTCCCATATATATATGTATATATATATATATATATATAAGGGTCATTCAATAAATGTGGGGATTTTTTTTAAAAAAAAGCAAAATTTTTTTTTTTCATTATTTTTTCCATAAATGCATTCTTTGGAATCGGTACAAATGAAAAAATACTTTAATCGCACAAAAATATACCTTTTGAGGTTATGCAAAATGGCGGGAATCAAAGAGAGTGACTTTAACAGAGGTCTGTCATTAAACTTATGGTGACTAAAGAGTACAAACCATGTGCAATTTACCGCAGAATATGTAATGTATACAGAGAAGCATGTTTTAGTCAAAAAATCTTTATGAAGTGGAACAACACTGACTCTCCGGTAAAGAAAATGTTCTGGGCGCAGTGGTTAGTAAAGGTCATGCTGACAGTCTTCGGTGACTTGAAAGAACCTATGAATATTGATTTTCACTAAGACCTTTTTCCAAAAGGTGTTAGTGTAAATCCTGAATTATCCTGATGATCCGGCAGGTGAAGCCAGAATTATCTTAATGGCCCAGTAGATGAAACCTTGGAAGATAAGCTCGGGCTCTTAAGGTATTCTGGTTTTCCTCTACTTTGTGTACTGAGCACTTTTACACACCAGCTTAGGTAACTCTGTCGATGTTGTTTTTTTTTTTTTTTTGGCTTGACATTGCGGTGATGGTTGATTATTTTCAAGCAGTACGGATGTTTTTAGCCTTTTCTTTGTTTATTTAATTTTTTCTTTGATATTAGTTCGTGGAATATTCTTTGTTTAAAAATTGCGTCATCCGTTTTTTTTTCACGCTACCAGTAATATAGAAATGGGTTTAGAAATAAAAAAAAATTATAAATATATTGTCATCCACAGACAGCCTGTTTCGTTGTATCACAACTCTTCAGTGTAGATAGAAACTTTGGACGCTTGAAACTGGGATCGAAACCCGCCCAACTTTACGCTAGACTAAGTATCAGACCGCTCAGCCAACAAGCGTACCAAGTCAGCCAGTGAATTATAAGGTATTAAGTAGAAGCGTTCGTTTGTTTACATTTTATACCTAACCGGATACCAGAGTGCTCAATTTATTCGAAGATCTTTGCATTGTGCGAGCGGCAGCCGTAAATTCCTTCGACAGAGTGCTCAACCCCCATGGGGAAGTATATATATAGTCATCCACAGACAGACTGTTTCGTTCGATCAGAACTCTTCATTGTGGCTAGACACGCAGGACGCTCGAAGCCGGGATCGAAACCCGTCCAACTTTACGTTAGACTATGTTTCAGACCACTCGTCCACCAAGCGGACCACGTTGGCTAAGGGAATTTTAAGGTATTTTTATTTTTAGAAACAGCAGCAGCAGCCTTTGTTTACTTTTTTTTTTATACCCTATCGGCTACCAGAGTGCTCAATTCTTTCGAAGAGCTTCGCATTACGCTAGCGGCGGTCGGCAATTCCTTCGCCAGAGGGCTCAACCCCCATGGGGGAGCATATATATGTGTATATGTGTGCATATATATATATATATATGTACACATATACACATATATATGTATGTGTGTAAATATATATATATATGTATATATGAATATGTATATATATCATCATCATCATCTTGTCGTGCCACCGACACAGATATGCTTGACCCTCTCTTGCCACTCATCCCTATTGTTCATCGCTTCTGGTCGGTCCTCAGGGTTACATCCCATATCCTCACAGAGCTGCTGCGTGTAGGTTCGAGCAGGTCTCCCTGCTTTTGCTAGGCCATGTGAGGGGTTCCATAGGAGAACATCACTTATGAGCTGGTCCCCTCTTCTCTAGCAGTGTCCTGCATATCTGGTTCGTCTAACTTTGATAGTTTTCATGATGGGAGGTAGGTGGCCGTACAGCTGCTGCTTTGTGGGGTGTTTCCTCCAGGACTAGTTCAGTATTGCTCGCAGCATTCTTGTGTAGTTACCGTCAAGCTTTTTCTCCATCCATGTAGTTAGCGTCCATGTAGTGCATCCATATAGCAGTATGGATACGGTCGCTGCTTGAAAGAAACTGCGTTTCATTTTATCAGTCAGGTCTGACTTCCATATCACCGATAGCCTATCGATAGCTGTTCATGCTTTTGCTAGTCGCGTGTCGATGTCTGTCTCGGTTGATGAGACACTGCTTCTTAGGTAGGTAAACTTGTCAACTAGTTTCAGTGAGCTACCGCCTTGTGTGGAGATGTCGCCTGTTTGATTTAAGCACATGTATTCCGTTTTGTGTGCATTGACATGGAGGCCAATGCCTCCGGCGGCTCGTTCTAGACAATGCAGTAGTGTTTCGGCTTGGGCGGGTGCATTTGCCAGAATCGCTGACATCGACGTCGTCGGCGTCGGTTATTGTTTTTGCGGGGTACCTTCTGCTTCTTTTCTTTGTCAGCTCGAAGCCGTTTTCTTTAATTTTTTCAGTCGATGTTCTAAGCACGTAGTCTAGACAGATGATAAAGAGGTATGGGGCAAGTGTGTCTCCCTGCAGTACACCTGCTACGATATCGAAGTAGTCCGTGTGTCCATCCGCAGAACGCACTTTCACTTTGGTGTTTACGCTCCCCCATGGGAGTTTATATATATATATATATATGTATATATTTCAAAATTATAAATTTTGAAATATTTCAATCGTTTTTAGGATATTTTTTATGCAAACGCTTTAAAAATATAAAAAATATAAAAAGACTGTGGTAGACAATTATATATATATATATATATATATATATGTCTGTGTGTGCGCGCACATAGATAGATAGATAGATAGAAATTGAAAATAGACATAATCTGACTGATATATATATATATATATATATATATAATCCAAGGCGGAATTCCAAGGGGTAGGAATATCCAGTATGAGTGCTCAATACCAACGGCGTTTGATGTATATTTAATTTGGGATTAATAATACCTGAACACCCAAAATGGTTTTTGTAAAGCTTGTAAGTTGAACTTATGATAATTTATAGGTGCCTGAAATAAATTTATAATGATACCGAGAAAGTGAATTTTTTCTTTTATCTTTATATAAAAGATATATATATATATATATATATATATATATATATATCTGCAACGCAGTATATAATCAAAATCTGATAGATAGATGGATGAAGGGATGCATCCTCCCCTTCCCTAAAAAGGGTGACCTCGGATTAGCCAAAAACTACCGAGGCATAACACTTACATCCATAGCAGCCAAAATCTACAATGCCCTACTACGAAACCGCATAGAACACAAAATCGACAACACCCTTAGGAAAAACCGAAATGGCTTCCGAAGAAATAGATCCACAACCTCACAAATATTAACCATCCGTAGAATCCTTGAAGGCGTACGGGCAAAAAACATACAAGCGACATTACTATTTGTCGACTTTACCAAGGCCTTCGATTCCATTCACAGAGGAAAGATGGAACAAATCATACTAGAATACGGCCTACCAAAAGAAACCGTAGCAGCAATAACGATTCTCTCGAGAAACACCAAAGTAAAAGTACGATCACCAGATGGAGACACAGAATACTTCGACATTGTAGCAGGAGTACTACAATGGGACACGCTAGCCCCATACCTCTTTATCATTTGTCTAGACTACGTACTTAGAACATCGATTGACAAAATCAGAGAGAACGGCTTCGAGCTGACAAAGAAAAGAAGCAGAAGGTACCCCACAAAAACAATTACCGACGCCGACTACGCCGATGACATAGCGATACTGGCAAATACACCCAACCAAGCCGAAACACTACTGCGTAGTTTGGAACGAGCAGCCGCAGGCATAGGCCTTTATGTCAATGCACACAAAACGGAATATATGTGCTATAATCAAACGGGTGACATCTCTACTCTAGACGGAACACCTCTTAAACTAGTCGACAAATTCACTTACCTCAACCGAAAAAGGCATCGACACGAGGTTAACGAAGTCATGGACAGCTATCAATAGGCTATCGATTATATGGAAATCAGACCTAACCGATAAAATTAAACGCATTTTTTTCCAGGCAGCAGTCGCATCGATACTGCTATATGGATGCACTACATGGACTCTAACAAAACGGCTGTAGAAGAAGCTAGACGGCAATTACACAAGAATGCTGCGAGCAATCTTGAACAAGTCCTGGCGGCAACACCCCACAAGACACCAACTGTACGGCCACCTGCCTCCTATCACGAAAACTATTCAAGTTAGACGAACCAGACATGTAGGACACTGCTGGAGAAGCAGGGACGAACTCATAAGTGATGAACTCTTATGGACCCCCACATATGGCCGAACAAAAGCAGGACGACCAGCACGAACATACATTCAGCAGCTATGTGAGGATACGGGATGTAGTCCCTAAGACCTGCCAGAGGCGATGAACGATAGGGAAAAGTGGCGAGAGAGAGTCAGGGATATCCATGCTACCAGCACGACATGATGATGATGATATATATATATTCAAAAGAACAAATACAGCTGAGATATATAGATAGAAAGAAGCAGATTGAGTGATAATTTTAGATTTGAAGAGTGATAGGAACAGAATTATATATATATATACATATACATATATATATATACACACACACACATATATATATATATACACACACACACACATATATATATATATATACTAAGTGCCCATCGTATCCGATTATGACAACCTGTTCATTTTTTCCTAGAGTGTTTTCCCCCGTGGACGGGTATTGCCAATAGTCCGAAAAGAGAAGTGCCTAACCCCTAGTTTTCATGTCTATATACCTGACTTTCATCTACCTGTTTTATGCGACCCTTATCTAAGTTGAGAGTAGAAGATCGGTTTTGGCAGTTTGTAGATTCAAGTCGCCGCAAAACAGATGCTCTGGAAATTCTTGCAAAAACCACCGCCCTCTGTTCGACGGAATGAGCATCAGTCATCGTTTTCCGACTTTGCAATAAGAACAACCGGACATTGGTTCGTTTTAATGTTTGGCGCTGTGAATGACGCCCCTCCCCGTAGAAATCTCGATCGATGTTGAAGAATCGTCTGATTAAACCTAATGGATTGACCAATATTCTAAGTTATTTGGACATCGCGCCGTTCGTTCCTCTCAAAATCGAATTCCAAAGAGAACAAGTGGCCGGAAACGTCAAGGAAAACTTTGCCTTGTTGGTTCCTTTCAAACCTGCCTCTTCGAAATGGTTAAGTGGGATTTGGTCGCTAATGGGTTAAAATAGACAGAATACTTGTGTTCCATACATTGGTGGGAATCAATTTTGATTCTTCTGAATATTCAGGCTGTTTCAGAATAATTCATATCCTTTGAGATGTACAGGGCGTTCCAAAAAAATTATATCATTTGATGGTTGATTAGTTTCTTTGTTTAATGGCACATCAACTTTCATGGTTTAATTAATGCCCAAGCAGTCCTTGTAGAACAGCTGTAATGCCATTTAACTTAATAATTTATGGGATCATATTTATATTTATCCAACCCCTCCGCTCGGGCAGGATATGACACAAAGTCAATTTTTAAGCGGAGTTTAACAGGTTTGAAGTCAGAGTTATCCTTCTCCTAGACTAGTTGCCCTACTATTTACCCATAGCTGGAGGGAGTATGATGGGATTCATACCTTTCCCAAGGGTATTAGTGCTATGTGAAATGCAATCAGTCTCGTCCAGGTTTTGAACTGAAAGGGTTTATAATCTTTCCAAGGGTATGATATTATTTTAGATGTACGGTGTATTAAAATTAATATTTGACCTGTACGTTTTCTAATTGAGTTAGTATTCAAACCATCAGGCTTCTGAACTCAACTGAGCGAATATGAACTCTTTTTTGAGGTTTGGTTTGATTTCTTTGTTTAATGGCATATCGAACCTTTGTAGGTTATTTAATGCCAAAGCCATTTCCCTAGAATAACAGTAGTGGTACTATTTAACCCATAACTGGGAGGATAAGGGGGTTCATACCTTTACCAGGGGTATTTGCCCGAAAGTAAGCGTAATAGCGCGATTGGAGTTCGAACTCGCTTACTACGATTCCGCACTCCATCGCTTTAACCATTACACCACGAGGACACCGCCCAACTCTTTTTGAGTCATGTGACTATTACATGGTTCCCAATCAGATATCAATTTCCAAAGTGAATATTTACTTTCACGGTGGCATTTAGCTACCAACTCCAGTATTTTATTAAGCAAATCATTTGAATCCCGTAAACTTATTATATTGTATTTTCTTTCTTAGTGTAATTTACAATTCCTTGAATTTCCATTATAAATAACAGCTCTTTTTAGAGCAAACCACTTCAGCTCTGGTCCCTTCCTAAGCTTATCGTTGGAATCCAAAATGCATTTTGTCTTGTACCATCTGTGTATCGTTAGTGCTTGCAAGAATCTTTGCGATTATAATAGTTTCTTTCACCGTGGCTCTGTCGATCCAATATATACAGTATATGATGAGTAAATGATTGACGTATCAAATTTTAAATTTCGTGCTTGCGATTTGTTTGGTTTTTTTTTTTTCACGTTTTGTCTACTGTGCACCAAATTAGAGTTAGTTAGGCACAGTCTATGAGGAAAGAAGCATGATGAGAACAATTTACTCCACCAGAAATTTGAAAACCGAATGCTGTACCGCAGACAATCAGACCGGAAAATCCAATACGAATATTTCTGGGTTCTTTGGTGTCAATTTGAGGACAGTGCAGAGGATTCAAAAAGACTTAGATGAGTCCATTGGTGATTATAAAGGTATGGCTGTTCGGAAGCCTTACTTTGGTCGTTCTGATAAGAAAATAACACCCGAGTTAGTTGCTGAGATCCAGGCTCTGATCGCCATCGATCCCGGCTTGTCAATCATGTCCATAGCCAGAGACATGGGCAGGGCGAGTTTCTTATCAGGCAGGTGGTGGATTAAGACATTCGTTATTTCTCATACATGAGAGATGAAAGGAGACCAATTTTCATCACAGACTGATAAGAAGAAATAACCCACTGTAAGACTTTCGAACAAACTCGACCATCCCCTCCGACCGACCATGCCCTCCGATCAAACATGCTTTGATTTTTCTCAAATAAGAAAGATTTCTGCCAGGATCAGATGTTGAATACATAGAACAACTGTTGACTTACTCTGGACCCACAAGACGTACTGCTAGTGATAAAAACCTGTTGGGTATCACCCACCTTTTTCCAAACAATGAACTAGTCCATCTGCCACATATAGCAGTAGCTACTAATACCAGGGCAGACTCGAAGGTGAAGAGCAGCTTCTTATATGAATAGTATTAGAGTGTTGGAGACTGGAGATCACACTAGATCACCTTACTTGCTACCATAATAACGGAAGCCAATACTATCGTTGGACTATATCTTTATTCTGTATTCACTAATCCTATGTTCTTATCTAATAATAGTGTCACTATTGTATATACTTTTTTTATGAGAACATATCTCTATCTCCTCTCATATCATGGTTTGTCCTTCATTTAATATTACAAGCGTTCACTAACCAGAATGCAACAAAACCTATCATCAAGTCCACATCATGTGTTTGGGGTGGTCACTAGCGATGGTGACACCGTGCCTTCGTATATCTTCCCACATTGCCTTCGACTCAACACGGAGGCCTACATCAAATGCCTTGACTATGTAGTGCCTATCAGGGTCAAGAGGCTAGTTACCAGAAGACCTTAAGCCTGGCAACACGACTTGGCGTCACGCCACATATGCACAAGAAAACAGTGTATGTAGTGAGACAATTTCTTCGATGACATCATGCCTAGTTTTTAGCCGTCAAACTACCCAGATTGCAATACCCTTGATTATGATGAGTGGGGCTTGATTGGATGAGTCTAGGAAAACTGTCCAAAAACCAAAGACGAACTGACGGTAAAAAAAACGGTATCATTGATCAATCTGAGCAAGGAGACCGTCGGAAAGGATTGTAAAAGTTTTGTAAAAGGAAGTTGTCGGAAAGGTTTGTAAAAGATTCCCAAATGGCAATTTCTTTGAATAGATTTAATCTATAATATTTTAAGTTTTTTTTAATGTAATTTTAGTAAATACATCTAATAAAAAGAGATATTAGAGTTGTTATGTCTTCGGAAAAAGGCGTAAAATAAGTAAGATAAACGTGTTTAGAGAGAAGAATAAAATTTATATACTACAGAACTTACATACAGCAACTATGTGAGGACACAGGATGTAACCCTGAAGACCTGCCGGAGGCGATGAATGATAGGGAGAAGTGGCGAGAGAGGGTCAGGTATATCCGTTTTATAATTGCACAGGTGGTTCGAGTCATTATTTCGGTGGTTTCTTTGGATTTTCTGGATGTGCTTCAGCATTATTTTACGCTTGTTATTTATATTGTATCAATTGTTTGTTTTGCTTGTTTAATAGCATATCAACTTTTATGGGTTATCTAATGCCAAAGTCAACCTTGCAGAAAAACAGTAGTGTTACTATAATAATTGTTTGTTGTCGTTGTTTAATAGCATATTGCCCAGTCGGCTGGGGCTGTAGAATACACCGACTGTACCTCTGCAGAGGGGTAAGCCCCCAACCAACGAATGTCCTGTTTATGATACTAAACAATCTGATGGTGATGTTCAAGTGATGCTAGGGCTTTGGGGAATGCAGAGCACCCCTTCATTGCCATTGCTCCCAGGTGCACTCTGGCCCGGAACGGTAGCATCTAATAGGGCCCTATCTATGGGTTAAATAGAACTAAACTCCTTACTTATGCTAAACTGAATTGTTTGAATTAGAACTGTTTGACTAAACTGAATAGCTTGAAATAGAAATGTTTTTCACAATTAAATTCTGTACTTACATTTAAACAGCGTACTTATGCTAAACTGAATTGTTTGAAATGGAACTGTTTTTAACATTGAAACTGTACTTACGCTAAACTGAATTGTTTAATATAGAACTGTTTTGACATTTAACTGTTTATAAACAAAATCTGTACTTATACTAAACTGAATAGGCTGAATTAGAACTGTTTGACTAAACTGAATAACTTGAAATAGGAATGTTTTTGACAATCAAGCTATATTCATGTAAAACTGAATTGTTTGAAGTTAAACTGAATATTTGCAGAAAAATGGCATATCAACCTACAAAGGTTGATATGCCATAAAATCCAACCAACCGCCTTAACCTTTTATTGCATATCAACTTTTATGGGTTATCTAATGCCAAGCCAACCTTCTTGAAGAACAGTAGCGTTACTATTTAATTCATATCAGAGGATATGAGGAGGACCTTTCCCAAGGACATTCGTCCGGAAGTGAACGTGATAGCGTGACTAGAGTTACTACGTTTACTATAAAATCACTGTTCATGGCTTTTACAAGGTTATTTGTCCAAAGGTGAACGCCACTTGAGTTCGAACACTGTTACTATGATGTCACAGTCCAGTACGTTAGCCACTACGCCAAAGGAATACCTCTGTGAATACCTTTTTGTGTATAATAACCTTCGTGGGTTATTTAATGCCAAAACCATCGTTGTAGAAGAATAGTAGTGATACTATTTAACCCAAAGCTGAAATGGGGATAATGGGGTTCAATATTATCTTCAATTCACACATATTTCAATGTACTAGTCTTGATTCTGTTCCCACTAAATTTGCTTTCACTGGAGAAGATAAGAAGGTTCATGCCTTTTCCAAGTTTATAAGTCTGAAAGTGAACGTAATAGCGTAGCTTGAGTTCGAACTCGCTTACTCTGATGTCACAGTCCTGCATGTTAACCACGACACCACTGAGGTATGCCCTGGTATTTTCGGTGAATACTTTGTGTAATTTTATTTTATTTTATTTCTTTTATTTCTCAATCAATTTTTTCTGAGAAAATGTTTGCTTTTTGTTTTTGTGGCTTTATTGGACAAATTTTCTTTCCTATTTCTTACAACGTTTCTTTTTTTAATGGTGTTCAATCTTATCTTTCTTGTAACCAATATTCTTCAATGTGGTTTCGTGTACATATTTGTTCTTATCAAAACAATCTATTGTTACTTCGCCCAGCCAGCCGGCTTGGGTTTCAGATACATGGACTGTATCTCTGCAGACAGGTGAGACCCCAACTGAACGAGTTTCCTGGATATGACATAAAAAAATCTGAAAGCGAGGCTCCAGTAATGTGGAGTACCGCTTCATTACCATCCCTCCCAAGTCCACTCTGACTCGGAGTGGTAGCACATGGTAGGGTCCTATCCATCGGTCAAATTGAACAAATGATGCGCGCAAACAAATGACTGATGGTAAATTGTAACTTATGTAGCAATATTTGAAACCATTTTAACACCTCAGGCTCGTTTAAGAATGTTATCCGAAAAATGTGCTTGAAGATCATATACATATATTTAATATCTTCATATAAATAGGATTTGGCATTAAATAACCTGCAATGGTTGATATGCCATAAAACCCAACTAAACCAAATCCTACATATTTAATATATATGTATAAAGAGGATTTGGCATTAAATAACCTACAATGGTTGATATACCATAAAACCCAACCAAAATAAATCCTATGTATTTAATATATATGTATAAAGAGGATTTTGCATTAAATAACCTACAATGGTTGATATATCATAAAACCCAACCAATCTAAATCCTATATATTTAATATATATGTATAAACAAGATTTGGCATTAGATAACCTACAATGGTTGATATGCCATAAAACCCAACCAAACGAAATCATATATATTTAATATATATGTAGAAAGAGGATTTGGCATTAAATAACCTACAATGGTTGATATGCCATAAAACCAAACCTAACCAATCTATTGGTACATGGGTTTTGAAACAAATAGCTCATGTTTGTGTGTGCGTATATATATGTGTGTGTGTGGTATATATATATATATGTGTGTGTGTGTGTGTATGTGTGTGTGCGTGTTTGTGTGTCTGTGTTTGATTTAGTTTCCTTGTTTCATAGTATATAAACCTTTATGGCTTATTTAATGTTGCAGCCATTTTTGTAGGACAGAAATGATACTAAGTAGCCAATAGCTGAGTTTATAAGAGGGTTCATGCCTTTCCCAAGGGTATAGGTCCAAAAGTGAATGTAATAGCATAACTGAACTTCGAACTTGCTTCCTAGGATGTCGCAGTCCTGCTCCTTAACAACTACACCACCAAATTTTTTGATTAGAATTTACTTATCTGGTGTTAATTCGATATTTCTATTCTCCTACATTCTCACATATTTCAATGGACTAGACTTGATTCTGTTCCCGCTGAATTTACTTTGACTAGGGGAGATAAGGTGTTCATGCCTTCTCCAGGGATATTAGTCCAAAAATGAACGTAATAGTGCCATTTATTTCGAACACTGTGACTATGATGTCAGTCCTGTACGTTAGCCACAACGTCACAGAGACTTTCCACTGGTTATATATATATATATATATATTGTCATCCAGACAGTCTGTTTCGTGATATCACAACTCTTCTGTGTGGCTAGCCATGGAGGACGCTTCAAGCTAGGATCGAAACTCACCCAACTTTACGCCATATTTTGTATCTTACCGCTCAGGCATTAGGTGACCTACGTCAGCTCGGGAATTATTACACATTTATATTAGCTTTCGTTTGTTTACATTTTGCGCTGTCGAATACCAGAGTACTCAGTTTGTTAGAAGAGCTTTGCATAACTAAATTTACTTTGACAAGGGGAGATAAGGAGTTCATGCCTTCTCCAGAGATATTAGTCCAAAAGTGAACGTAATAACGCCCCTTGAGTTCGAACACTGTTACTATGATGTCAGTCCGGTACGTTAGCCACTGCATCACAGAGACTCTCTGCTGGATATATGTAAAGTAAAGTTGGCAGTCCCCAGTCGAGGGTGACCAGAAGGCTCCCTTTTCAATAGCTACTACACCAAGGTGTAGTGGAGGGCGCTTCTCCTTTCCATGGATATATATATATATATATATATATATATATATATATATTGTCATTCACAGACAGACTGTTTCGTTGTATCACAACTCTTCAGTGTGGCTAGATACGAAGGGCACTTCAAGCTGGAATCGAAACCCGCCCAACTTTATGCTAGACTTTGTATCTTACCGCTCAGCACACAGGCGATATATATATATTGTGCTTAAAATACGTTCAATGCATCCACCATAAGAGACAAAATTTGTTTTTCTGGATTTAAAGTGAGAGATCATTTTGGTATTACAACGAAGTTATAAGATGATCCCCAATTTTCCAAGATTTAATTCATTTCTAATATTGAATATACGGGGAAATTCCGTGTTGTAGTAGCCTACGTACTGAATTGTCCCATCATAGTAAGTGAGTACATACATATATATATATATATATATATATATATATATATATATATATATATTACTACACCTGCTTAGGTGTACTTCAAGGAAGCACATTAGCCCCATACCTCTTTATCATCTGTCTAAACTACGTGCTTAGAACATCAATCGATAAAATCAAAGAAAACAAATTCAAGTTAACAAAAAAAAAAAAGAAGAAGAAGCAGAAGGTACCCTGCAAAAACAATTACTGACGCGGACTACGCCGATGATATAGCGCTTCTGGCAAATGCATCCGCCCAAGCCGAAACCCTGCTACATAGTCTGGAACGAGCCGCTGCAGGCATCGGCCTCCATGTTAATACACACAATACGGAATATATGAGCTTTAATCAAACAGGCAACACCTCCACACTAAACGGTGGTTCTCTGAAACTAGTTGACAAGTTTACCTACCTAGGAAGCAGTGTCTCATCAACCGAGACAAACATCGACACGCGACTAGCAAAGGCATGGACAGCTATTCATAGTCTATCGGTCAAATGAAAATCAAACCTGACGCGCAGTTTCTTTCAAGCAGCGGTCGTGTTGATACAGCTATATGAATGCACAACGTGGACGCTAACTAAACGTATGGAGAAAAAGCTTGTTGCGAGCAATATTGAACAAGTCCTGGAGACAGCACCCCACAAAGCAGCAGTTGTACGACCACCTTCCTCCCATCACGAAAACTATCAAAGTTAGACAAACCAGTCATACAGGACACTGCTGGAGAAATAGGACGAGCTCATAAGTGATGTACTCCTGTAAACCCCTTCATATGGACGTACAAAGGCAGGACGACCAGCTTGAACCTACATACAGCAGCTCTGTGCTGATACGGGATGTAGCCCTGAGGACCTGCCGGAAGCAATGGACGGCGAGAGAGGGTCAGAAATATCAAGTGCGACATGATAATGATGAATACGTCAACACTCAATGTAGTTTCATCATATTCACCCAACCCCTCCGCTCGGGCAGGATATGATACAAGGTCATTTTTAAGCGGAGTTTAACAGGTTGGAATTTAGAGTATTCCTTCTCCTAGACTAGTTGCCTCAACAAGGCTGAAGAACTCAGTCTCCTACTATTTACCCATAGCTGGAGGGAGAATAATTGGATTCATACCTTTCCCAAGGATATTAGTGCTATGTGAACTGCACTCAGTCCCGTCCAGGATTTGAACTCATGTTGCCGTGTCCATTTCCTATGACGATAACCATTACACCACGGGCAACTCAACGTAGTTTTATGATGCTTATAAGTTAAACTTATAAGAATTTATAGGTGCCTGAAATGAATATGTAATATCAAGAAAGGGATTTTTTGTCTTTATATATATATATATATATATATATAAGTGGGTCATGGATATCCGTGCTGATAGCGCGACATGATTGTGATGATGATATATATTGATTGTAAAAGAAATTATTGAAAAAAGAGTTCTATATTTTCTCATTTTCTTGCTAGCAACGTTAGTATTGAATACTGATACTTTTAAGGGCGGTAACCCAGTTGAAATAAATAATTATTTAAAATGCTTGTAGCTTGGAAATAATTTCTAATTGTCCATTAAATGTCATTTAAAATGTCTGGACACTTTTTCAAACTCTGATTGATAATTTTCCCTAAATTTACAGGATAAAATTGTCCAAATGTCTTAACAGCGTTCATTAGTAACAAAATTGGCGACGAAATTAGCGCAAAATTGTTGCTGTAGTAAACAAAATCGGTGAACGGATTTTAATTCTTGGATGCAACTGCATTCGTTTCATACCAATGGCCACGAGAAAAAACATGGGACTTTTGTAGAGTTATTGTTGTACAACGAACTGACTAAACTGAATGCCAATGTTTTCAATTACGTCAATCAATTATATCTTGGTATATCTCACTTGCCTCCCATCTGACAAATTATTTAAGAAAAACGAACAAGACATGTTGGGCATTGCTGGAAAAGCAGGGACGAACTCATAAGCGAAGTTTTCTTGCAGGCTCCCGCACTCGGACACATTACTGTTGGCCAACCAGCAAACAGATATTCACCAGGTTCGTGAAGACACTGGATACCGGCTTGAGGACTTGCCAAGAGTGATGTATGATAGGGATGAATAGCGAGAGAGAGAGAGAGAGAGGGAGAGTCAAGGAAATTCATGCCATTTACACATTCACTCACATTCTTACACACACACACGTTCACATACACACACATATATATATATATGGGTGCGTGTGTATATATTGTACGCACATTGTACATGAAGCTCAGCGTTATGGCTGGTATTAATCATTATGATCATTCTATATATAAACACAGAGTTACTGCGGTCTAAAGAGGTGACCAAACTCGATGGCAATATCTATAAGACGTGCCCTCTGGTTTTTAGTTACAAAATTCAGCCGCGGCTAGAGTCATTGGCTGGCTTGAAAAGTTAGTATACAGTATGGCTCTGAAAAGACCTTTGGACGCAGGAATCTGTTCGAAACAATATATAAAGTATACAGGAAAAAAAAACAATAGAAAAAAGGTGCTTTTTAGGGGTAGTACGAAGGAATGTGTCACTGAGTCGAGATACAGAAGATGGAGCTTTGGAAAGAGAGTTTAAGACTCAAGTAAATATCTCACTTTTATCGTGTATTGCTGAACTTTACTGGGATTTGTTTTGCCCTTATTCTTTATCGTATATTCACTCAGAATCGACACACTTTTTGGATAAAGTTAAGTTTTTTCCTTTCCTTTTTTGTTTTTGCATATCGTTGTCAGTAATTTTGCCTTCCCGATTTTAGATAAGAAATTCAGCTGTTTTAATTGTATGCACCTTATTTGGAATGTCAGTATGCAGTGTGGCTTTGAAAGGTGGTTTATCAGCAAGACCTGGTTCGTAACAATAGTGATAAAACTTAGCCATTAAAATCGTGTAGTGTCTAAGACACGAGATGACTCTACCATGTCGCGTTTATAAATGAAGGATCTTCATGGAACGTTCTGTTTGGAACTAGTTTTAACCAAGTTCGGTCGATCAGTGAAGATTTTACCACTTCTGCTTCCATATTTCTTTTTTTTTTTTTTAGTTTACTGAAAACTTAAAAAGCTAAAGTTGATTTTCTTTTTACACCATATGAACTTTCTGATACCACTGATGAAAAAAAAAAAAACTACAAAAAACAACCCCCCCCCAAAAAAAACAGGAATACGTTCACTTTTTTGACGATAGTGATGTTATCGTCATATTCAGTGATTACTTTCAGTTTTTCTAGCTTTATCTTCATACCCCCATTCCGTCTTTACAACTCCCTCGATGGACAGTTTTAGCTTTTCAAATATGGCAGAGATTAATGACATCAGCGGAGAGTGTGTCTGATGAAGAGATTTTGTCTTGGGTAAGATTTTGTTGCAAGCTGATTAGCTCATTCATGGCTAAAGAAAAAAATATTACAAAAGTGAAAGATAATAAACACCCTTGTTAACCTCCGGTGTTGATATTGAATCAGTTTGTTGTGTTGGTGTTAATCAGAACTGTACATTCGGTTAGGTCTACATAAGCTCATTTTTATGAAGAATGGCGCAGCTAATACTGCTAAAAAATCCCTCCTATCCGTCTGCTGCAATCAGCCACTGCGCAACAGCAGTTTTTAAATCCTATATACCATTCTACGGGAACCTGTACAACAGTAACAGCATGTCACCGAAGAAATGTACGTAGAAGGCCGGTGATTTTAGCAGCCAAAGAACTCGGATAAAGGTAATTAAAATGAGGAAACTAATTTGAAAAAAATTTTTAAAAAAAATCTAAGTATCAAGTCGTATCTTACAACTCAGACACATTCAATTTGACGTGATATTTTTTAAAATTTTATCGTGTGTGTGTGTGTGTGTGTGTGTGTGTGTTTGGCTTATCACTAAATTCAATTCAAGTCTGGGGTTTTCTCAACAGGAGACAAAATTACATAAAACCTAGACAACTTCTTAAAAAAATAAATTAAAATTAAATTAAATTATGGTTTTTGTCGAACATGTTGAAAAAAGTTTATTTCTGGCCCGTTTTTTAATAACAGAATGAAAACAGGATTTATTCAGCCTTTCTTATGACAATTATAAGGATCCGG
Source organism: Sepioteuthis lessoniana (assembly GCA_963585895.1). Lineage (NCBI taxonomy): Eukaryota > Metazoa > Mollusca > Cephalopoda > Myopsida > Loliginidae > Sepioteuthis > Sepioteuthis lessoniana. The sequence goes on from OY757944.1 coordinate 34,424,869, forward strand.
TGGTGAGGCTCTAGTTCTGTAGTTGTGGGTAGCATTGAATACTTTTTGTCATTACACCCTGGCCAACTATAATCCGGAATGGTAAAACCTGTTATGTTACCCTGTGTTGGGTGTTCTGATTTAGTTGGGTTGAGTTTTATGGCATATCAACCATTATAGGTTATTTAATGCCAAATTCTCTTTATACATATGAATATATATATGAATTATATATTGAGGATTTGGTTTGGTTGAGTTTTATGGCATATCAAGCATTGTTGGTTATTTAATGCCAAATCCTCTTTATACATATATAGTGAATATATAGGATTTTGTTTGGTTGGCTTTTATGGCATATCAACCATTGTAGGTTATTTAATCCCAAATCCTCTTTATACATATATATTAAATATATATGATTAGGCTTGGTTTGGTTTTATGGCATATCAACCATTGTAGGTTATTTAATGTCAAATCCTTTTTATACATAAATATTAAATATATATTATTTGGTTTAGTTGGGGTTTATGGCATATCAACCATTGTAGGTTATTTAATGCCAAATTCTCTTCATAGATTACCCAGTTGGCTGGGGCTGCAGAATACACCGAATGCTTCTCTGCAGAGGGGTAACCCCACCTCCCGCAACGAGTGCCCTGGATATGACACTAAACAATCTGATGGTGAGGGTCCAGTAATGATGGAGCTTTGGGGAATGCGGAGTACCCCTTTATAGCCATCGCTCCCAGGTCCAATCTGGCCCGGAGTGGTAGCAACTTATAGGGCACTTTCTATGGGTTAAATAGAACTAACAGCATACCTAAGTATGCTGCACAGTATAATGGTCAAAAACATTTATATTTCAAACTATCCAAGCAGATATATGTAACAATTCAGTTAAGTGTAAATACAGTTTTAATGTCGAAAAACAGATCTATTTCAAATAATTCAGTTAAGCATAAGCACGCAGTTTAAACATAAGTACGGTTTAATTGTCAAAAACATTTCTATTTCAAGCTATTCAGTTTCCTCAAACAATTCAGTTTAGCATAGGGCCCTATCAGGTGCTACCAATCCGGGCCAGAGTGGACCTGGGAGCGATGTCAATAAAGGGGTACTCCGCATTCCCCAAAGCTCCAGCATTACTGGACCCTCACCATCAGATTGTTTAGTGTCATATCCAGGACACTCGTTGGTGGGGGCTTACCCCTCTGCAGAGAAGCAGTCGGTGTATTCTGCAGCCCCAGCCGACTGGGCAATCTATGAAGAGAATTTGGCATTAAATAACCTACAATGGTTGATATTCCATAAAACCAAACCAAACCAAACCAAATCCTCTATAATTGATATCTATCTATCTATCTATCTATCTATATAAAGAGGATTTGGCATTAAATAATCTGTGATGGTTGATATGCCATAAAACCCAACCAAACCAAATCCTATATATTTAATATATATGTATAAAGAGGATTTTGCATTAAATAACCTACAATGGTTGATATCCCATAAAATCCAACCAAACCAAATCCTATATATTTAATATATATGTATAAAGAGGATTTTGCATTAAATAACCTACAATGGTTGATATGCCATAAAAGCTACTAAACATTTTGGGGTGTCTTATCCCTCTGTAGAGTTTCAGTCGGTGCATTCAACAACTTTTGTCGACAGAGTATTTTAAGTTAAAGAACAATCCATGTTTTTTTTTTCCTTCTGACTTATTATTCTTTGAAAGACAGTAATCTGGCAAATTCTCTGTCGAGGTGATTGGAGTCAAGTTTACATCATGCATATGTTTCATTACGGTTGCGTTAAGAAAACGAAGACTGTCAATTTCTGTCAGTCGTTTATCTCAAAACAGATAAGAAACTTTGATGTTTTATATATCAATCAGAATCAGTTCAGTAAAATAAAAATATCCGGTATTGTGTCTTTTGGTAGGAAATAAGAGTATTTCGTTGCAAGGGCACCTCCGGTGGTGCAATGGTTAGCAAGCTATGAGGTAAGCCATCATGAGTGAGTTCGAGTCTCATTGAGTGCTCCAATCTTAAGGCCTTCTGCCGCATCTTAGCATAAAGCTTAATAAATTACAACTTCTTTTTCCATGGAGGCATCTCGAGTAGTGTAATGGTAGACTAGTAAACCTGCAAGAGTGGGTTCGATTCTCATTAGGTGCCCCATTCATAAGGCCTTGTGCTTTGCAAATTCCTACCTCGAGTGGCATAATGGTTGACAAGCTAGACAAGCAAGCCATCAGGAGTGAGTTTGATTCTCATTGGGTGCCCCATTCATAAGGCCTTGTGCGACATCTCAGTAAAAAAACTTATTAAATTCCCTCCTCGAGTAGCATAATGGTTGGAAACTAGACATCACGAGTGAGTTCGATTCTCAATGGGTGCCCCATTCGTTAGTCCTTATTCCGTATAAAGATTAGTTTACTACTAAGAGTATTTAGAAGTAATCAAAAGTGTTTATACTTTTTACCTCCTTAATGCACTTCAGAAGATTATTTGATTCCATTGAAAATTAGATAAAGTTATAAACAAACTCCTCTTGTGATTATTTTTCACAACAGATAAACCGGTGGATCCTCAGTCTTCTCAGATTTCCAGGACTCTTCTAAGTATTCCAGCAGATTTTAATACAGCTGTGGTCTTGATGGTCCCGATTAAGGACGATTCCGAAGGGAACCAACTACAATTGCTCTCTTTGTTTTTTTTATGTTCAACAGTTTTTCAACTCTTCTACTATATCCAAGTGTGTTTATCTTTTCGTTTTCTTTCATTTTCTCGAACCGACGCACACACACACACACACACACACACACACACACACACACACACACACACATATATATATATATATATATATGGTTAAGCCTACGAAAAAACGCCAAACGAACAGCGACCACCAAACACTATGACTGGGCCCTATTAAACAACAAAGATATAAGAGATAAATACGTACTAGAATTAAGAAACAGATTCGAAACACTACAAGAAAAGACGGAAAAGAGTACACCAAACGACGAATACGAAAATTTCGTCAATGCACACCTCGAGGCAGCAGCAAAATACATTCCAACAAAAATTAAAACTAAATATAGAGTCCCATGGGAAACTTTAGCGGTGAGAGAAAAACGTGCACTAGTGAAAACAGCCTCCAAAAACTATCGAAAAAACCCAACAAACACAAATGCCTTAAAACTAAAAACGGCACAATATCAATTAGCAGGCATATATATAAAGGAACAGACAGAATACATTCAAAATCAGATAGATAAGATTAGAGACTCGGTGGAAGATAGACAATCTAGAATAGCCTGGCAAACAATAAACGAAGTGAGCAGAAGAAAGAACACAGCCAAAGCAAAACTGAAAGCAGCAAACCAACAAGAAAGAATAAAACTGTGGAAACAGCACTTCGAAAACTTACTTGGAAACCCACCAAAAATAACACATGAACCAATCACCAGAATAATTAGCAAACAATTAGACATTAAACTAGGACCGTTCACACGAGAAGAACTCGACTCGGTTCTCAGAAAAATTAAAAATAGGAAAGCTGCAGGGCTGGACGAAATTCCCCCGGAAGTATGGAAGACCAGACAATTCGACGACATACTGCTCCGACACTGCAACGCAGTATACAATCAAAATCCGATAGATAGATGGATGAAGGGATGCATACTCCCCTTTCCTAAAAAAGGGGACCTCGGATTAGCCAAAAACTACCGAGGCATAACACTTACATCCATAGCTGCCAAAATCTACAACGCCCTAATACGAAACCGAATAGAACCCAAAATCGACAACATACTTAGAAAAAACCAAAATGGCTTCCGAAGAAATAGATCCACGACCTCACAAATATTAACCATCCGCAGAATCCTCGAAGGTGTACGGGCAAAGAACCTACAAGCAACATTAATATTTGTCGACTTTACCAAGGCTTTCGACTCCATTCACAGAGGAAAGATGGAACAAATCCTACTAGCGTACGGCATACCTAAAGAAACCGTAGCGGCAATAACGATTCTCTATAGAAACACTAAAGTAAAAGTACGATCACCGGATGGAGACACAGAATACTTTGACATTGTAGCAGGAGTACTACAAGGGGACACGCTGGCCCCGTACCTCTTTATCATTTGTCTAGACTACGTACTTAGAACATCGATCGACAAAATCAAAGAGAATGGCTTCGAACTGACGAAGAAAAGAAACAGAAGATACCCCGCAACAACAATTACCGATGCCGACTACGCCGATGACATAGCGATACTGGCAAATACACCTGACCAAGCCGAAACACTTCTGCATAGTTTGGAACGAGCAGCAGCAAGCATAGGCCTCTATGTTAATGCACACAAAACGGAATATATGTGCTATAACCAAACGGGGGACATCTCCACTCTAGAAGGAACCCCACTTAAACTAGTAGACAAATTCACGTACCTAGGAAGCAGCGTCGAATCAACCGAAAAGGACATCGAAACGAGGTTAACGAAAGCATGGACAGCTATCAATAGGCTATTGATTATATGGAAATCAGACCTAACCGATAAAATGAAACGCAGTTTCTTCCAGGCAGCGGTCACATCGATACTGCTATATGGATGCACTACATGGACGCTAACAAAACGACTGGAGAAGAAGCTAGATGGCAATTACACAAGAATGCTGCGTGCAATCCTGAACAAGTCCTGGCAGCAACACCCCACAAGACACCAACTGTACAGCCACCTTCCCCCTATCACGGAAACTATCCAAGTTAGACGAACCAGACATGCAGGACACTGCTGGAGAAGCAGAGATGAACTCATAAGAGATGTACTCTTATGGATCCCCACACATGGCCGCGCAAAAGCAGGACGACCAGCTCGAACGTACATTCAGCAGCTATGTGAGAATACAGGATGTTGTCCTGAAGACCTACCTAGGGCGATGAACGATAGGGAGGAGTGGCGAGAGAGGGTCAGGGATATCCGTGCTACCAGCGCGATATGATGATGATGATGATATATATGATACCCGGAAAGGTATAAAATATAAACAAACGAACCCTACAACTTAATACCTAATAATTCCCTAGCTGACGTGATACGCTAGTTGGCTGAGCAGTCTGATACTAAATCTAACGTAAAGTTGGGCGGGTTTCGATCCCAGCTTCAAGCGTCC
>OY757944.1:34435033-34452533 GCA_963585895.1 Sepioteuthis lessoniana
TAGTAAAATTCATTTTCAATACATTTTTATAGTAAAAATAATTTCAAATGCATTTTTAGAGTAAAAATCATTTCCAATGCATTTTTATAGTAAAAATCATTTCCAATGCATTTTTATAGTAAAATTCATTTTCAATACATTTTTATAGTAAAAATAATTTCCAATGCATTTTTAGAGTAAAAATCATTTCCAATGCATTTTTATAATAAAAATAACTTCAAATGCATTTTTATAGTAAAAATCATTACAGAAAATTAATAGTTGCCCGTACTGCAAATTCACGACACTGATGTTTGTCAAAGAGAAGGGCAAATACGATAAAACCTGACATCAGTTTCGGCGAAGGTCTTGCCAGAAAAAAGTAGAAGGCTGCCTTAAGCAGTACAGCTTCCAATTTTTAGTTTTTCACTTCTAAATCAGTTTTCCTACCTATAAAAATACTCCTCTGCCATTAACATGTACTCTTAGTAGTAGGAAAAAGAGATGGATTTCTCTCTTTCTCCAAAGACATTAACGTGAAATGAAACATAAACAACGTCATACAGGATGGAACTCACATCACCGAGTCTATTTTCTACGATATTAAATCCTACCCAGTCTTCAAACCAAAAAATGACTGACCTTTACTGACTAAATTTTGTAAAGAGAGTACTGTCCACGAATCAGCTCACCCGTAAAAATATTACTAAATGTGAATTTTCTTCTAAATAAAGGTTAACATAATTTTATTATTTCTTGCGAAAGTAATCGTCTGTCCCTATCTATCTATCTATCTATCTATCTCAATCTGTTCTTGTCTATATCTCTAAATAGTTGGATAGCTCAGTCTGTTCATATATTATCTATCCATGTTTACCAACCCCTCCGCTGATGTTGGATATGACACAAGGACAATTTTTAAGCAGGGTTTAACAGGTTTGAATTCAGAGTTTTCCTTCTCCTACACTAGTTGCCTCGCCAAGGCTGAAGAACACAGTCAGCCCTACTATTTACCCATAGCTGGAGGGAGAATAACTGTATTCATACCTTTCCCAACGGTATTAGTGCTATGTGAAATGCAATCAGTCTCGTCCAGGAATGGAACTCGTGTCGCAGTGTCCATTTCCTACGATGATAACTATTACATCACGTGCAACTCCAATGCATATCTATCTATCTATCTCAGTCTTCAGATCTATCAATCTATCTATCTATGATGATCATTAAATAAGTTTCCAGACTTTTTTCGTGTGGGCACTTTTATTGATAGTACACACATGAAACTCCTTCGAAGTAATCTCCTCTGGATGCAATGCACTTGTTGTGCCGTTCCAACAACTTCTGCAAGGCCCCATGGACGTCCTCTTGTGTGAGCGTGTCAATGACCTTCGTCACAGCCTCTTTCATCTCCTCAGTTGTCTCATAATGACAGCCTCTGAGCTAAGGGAATAAGCAAAAGTCACAGGGAGCAAGATCTGGACTGTAGGGAGGTGGAAGAAGTGTCTGGATGCCCTATCTTGGTCAAATAGTCTGTGACAAGGATGGAGTTATGGACATGATTTGAAGAGTGCTGGCCTTTTCCCTAGGAATCTCTTTCTGAACTCTCTTAAAACCTCAACACAGTAACCCTAACCCTAACCCTTTGGCCAATCAACTGTGGTCTATAGACTTCTTTACTCCTCCCACACCTCTCATAATCCCTCAAAGACTCCCTGCTTTCCTTGAATCTCTTTTGCCACTTAAAAACTGATGCTCGATTCATGCAAGATGCTCCAAAAGCAGTCTGAAGCATTCCATACGTTTCTGTGGCTTCATTTTTTCCAAGTTTAAAACAGAATTTTATTGCATATCGTTCTTCTAAAGTGTCCTCACGTCCAGATTGCATTTTTGAAATTCACCAGCTGTGACAATCAGGCTTTAGTAGGTGTGTATTCCAATTGCTGCTGTATCTATTCACTTGAACCTGAAATCATAAAAATTGGTCAGATGTATAGCAATAAGATAGTGAATTTTCAAGAGTCTACGACAATGGTAAATGCCCGTACAAAATGTCTGAAAACGTATTGAAGTTACCACGTATCTATCTATCTATCTATCTATCTATCTCAGTCTTTATATCTATCTATCTATCTATCTATCTATCTATCTATCTATCTCAGTCTTTAGATTTATCTATCTATCTATCTATCTATCTATCTATCTATCTATCTATCTATCTATCTATCTCAGTCTTTAGATCTATCTATCTATCTATCTATCTATCTTCAGTATATCAATATCTATTGGAACATAAAACAAACAATATAAATATTATCAGATTTCATTTATTAACAAATTTTGTTACTCTAAAAATTTGGAACTAAAAAAAAAAAATTCCAGTCGCCGATCGTATATTTTATACAATAAATATATTTATGTAGGTTCATTTTGAATTATATAATTTTAATGTAGAATTTGGTAATAATTATATGTAATGTTCCACTTGAGATCATAAAATCGTTGTATCTTTGATTTCAAAGAAACTTTACCTTTTATCAAAAGAATTCTTAAGGCTGTACTTATTTAAAGGTCATATTTATTTATGGGTGATACTATAGTGCTTAATACGGGGTGTAATGGTTAAGGCGATGGACGGCGAAATCGGAGTACGCGAGTTCGTACTCCAGTCGCGCTATTACGTTCACTTTTGGGCAAATACCCTTGGGAAAGGTATGAACACCCTTATCCTCCCAGCTATGGGTTAAATAGTACCACTACTGTTATTGGGGGGGTGTCCTCGTGGTGTGATAGTTAAAGCAATGGACTGCTGAATCATAGTACGCGAGTTCGTACTCCAGTCGCGCTATTACGTTCACTTTTGGACAAATACCCTTGGGAAAGGTATAAACCCCCTGATCCTCCCAGCTATGGGTTAAATCGTACCACTACTGTTAATTGGGGGTGTCCTCGAGGTGTGATGGTTAAGGCGCTGGACTGCGGAATCGTAGTACGCGAGTTCGTACTCCAGTCGCGCTATCACGTTCACTTTTGGGCAAATACCCTTGGGAAAGGTATGAACCACCTTATCCTCCCAGCTATGGGTTAAATCGTACCACTACTGTTATTGGGGGGGTGTCATCGTGGTGTGATGGTTAAGGCGATGGACTGTGGCATCGTAGTACGCGTGTTCGTACTCCAGTCGCGCTATCACGTTCACTTTTGGGCAAATACCCTTGGGAAAGGTATGAACCCACTTATCCTCCCAGCTATGGGTTAAATAGTACCACTACTGTTATTGGTGGGGTGTCCTCGTGGTGTGATGGTTAAAGGAATGGACTGCTGAATCGTAGTACGCGAGTTCGTACTCCAGTCGCGCTATTACGTTCACTTTTGGGAAAATACCCTTGGGAAAGGTATAAACCCCCTGATCCTCCCAGCTATGGGCTAAATCGTACCACTACTGTTATTTGGGGGGTGGGTGTCATCGTGGTGTGATGGTTAAGGCAATGGACTGCAGAATCATAATACGCGAGTTCGTACTCCAGTCGCGCTATTACGTTCATTTTTAGGCAAATACCCTTGGGAAAGGTATGAACCCCCTTATCATCCAAGCTATGGGTTAAATAGTACCACTACTCTTATTCGGGGGGTGTCATCGTGGTGTGATGGTTAAGGCGATGGACTGCAGAATCATAATACGCGAGTTCGTACTGCAGTCACGCTATTACGTTCACTTTTGGGCAAATACCCTTGGGAAAGGTATGAACCCCCTTATCCTCCCAGCTATGGGTTAAATCGTACCACTACTGTTATTGGGTGGGTGTCATCGTGGTGTGATGGTTAAGGCGATGGACTGCAGAATCATAATACGCGAGTTCGTACTCCAGTCGCGCTATTACTTTCATTTTTGGGCAAATACCCTTGGGAAAGGTATGAACCCCCTTATCCTCCAAGCTATGGGTTAAATAGTACCACTACTGTTATTGGTGGGGTGTCCTCGTGGTGTGATGGTTAAAGCAATGGACTGGGAAATCGTAGTACGCGAGTTCGTACTCCAGTCGCGCTATTACGTTCACTTTCGGGCAAATACCATTGGGAAAGGTATAAACCCCCTTATCCTCCCAGCTATGGGTTAAATAGTACCACTACTGTTGTTGGGGGGTGTCCTCGTGGTGTGATGGGTAAGGCAATGGACTGTGGCATCGTAGTACGCGTGTTTGTACTCCAGTCGCGCTATTACGTTCACTTTTGGGCAAATACCCTTGGGAAAGGTATGAACCCCCTTATCCTCCAAGCTATGGGTTAAATCGTACCACTACTGTTATTGGGTGGGTGTCATCGTGGTGTGATGGTTAAGGCGATGGACTGCAGAATCATAATACGCGAGTTCGTACTCCAGTCGCGCCATTACTTTCATTTTTGGGCAAATACCCTTGGGAAAGGTATAAACCCCCTTATCCTCCAAGCTATGGGTTAAATAATACCACTACTCTTATTGGTGGGGGGTGTCCTAGTGGTGTGATGGTTAAAGCGATGGACTCTGGAATCGTAGTACGCGAGTTCGTACTCCAGTCGCGCTATTACGTTCACTTTCGGGCAAATACCATTGGGAAAGGTATGAAATCCCTTATCCTCCCAGCTATGGGTTAAATAGTAGCACTATTGTTATTGGGTGGTGTCCTCGTGGTGTGATGGTTAAAGCGATGGACTACGGAATCGTAGTACGCGAGTTCGTACTCCAGTCGCGCTATTACGTTCACTTTCGGGCAAATACCCTTGGGAAAGTTATGAACCCCCTTATCCTCCCAGCTATGGGTTAAATAGTACCACTACTGTTATTTGGGGGTGTCCTCGTGGTGTGATGGTTAAAGCGATGGACTACGGAATCGTAGTACGCGAGTTCGTACTCCAGTCGCGCTATTACGTTCACTTTTGGGCAAATACCCAACTATTGTTTAAATAGTACCACTACTGTTCTTGTAAAAGAATGGCTTTGGCATTAAATAACCTAAAGAGGTTGATATGCCATTAAAACAAAAAACAAACCTTTAATGCTTAATCATATCCACTTTGATTGTATAATGTTCCGTGAAAAATAAGAAAATTCTAGTATTTTAGATTTAGACGAAAAGGAACTTTTTTTATGAATGATATTGTAATACTGCACTGTATCCGTTTCTTTTATTGTAAAATGTTCAACTAGAAATGATAAAATTCTGATATATTTGGTCTGAAAGAAAATTAACTTTTTTATTAAAAGAATTAAAATTAAAATGAATTAAGATGAAAGGCAATTTCCACCGAGCAGCGGTCGTGTCGATACTGCTTTATGGATGCACTACTTGGACGCTAACTAAACGGCTAGAGAAAAAGCTAGACGGCAACTACACAAGAATGTTACGAGCAATTTTGAACAAGTCCTGGAGGCAACACCCGACAAAGCACCAACTGTACGGCCACCGTTAGACGAACCAGACATGCAGGACACTGCTGGAGAAGCAGGGACGAGCTCATAAGTGATGTACTTCTGTGGACCCCCACATATGGCCGAGAAAAAGCAGGACGACCAGCTCGAACCTACATACAGCAGCTATGTGAGGATACGGGATGTAGCCCCGAGGACCTGCCAGAAACGATGGACGATAGGGAGAAGTGGCGAGTGAGTGTCAGCGATATCCGTGCTGACATTACAACATGATGATGATGATATTGGTATTCGTCTAAATGAAGAACTAAAATCTATCGATCGAATAGATTCCTGTCAATCTTTCTGCAAAGACTTTAAGGACCATTCCGTCAATTACATTTTGGAAAATCCTAAAGCTTTTAATTCTGGGACTGTTCAAACTCCGAGAAAATCAAGCTGTTGTCTCATGAATGTGGAATAAGGTTCTCTGTCAATACCGGACCGTGAAAAAAAAAAGGTGGGGACTTCACAAATCCAAGTAAGCCTGACTTCGAACTTGATTTTGGCAGTTTCTCATCTAGAATGAAAGAAGTGATGGGGTTTGGAAGCGATGTACGAACTCGACGTGAAAGAATAATGAAACACGACAGTTTCATTATATTTCATCGATGCTTCCTTAACAGAAATCCGAAGTAGATAAGCTTTAAGAAATATCTGACACTCACACAGTCAATTGTAAATAAGAGGTTTATTTTTTACATATAGTATCCTTAAATTATCCCACATTTAGCATTCTACACAACTCTTTTTATTTCTCTTCTCTCTCTCTCTCTCTCTCTCTCTCTCTTTCTCTCTCTATCTATCTATCTATCTATCTACCTATCTATCTCTTAAGATCTATCTATCTATCTTTTTATAAAGATCTATCTATCTATCTTTCTATCTATCTATTTTTTATGATCTATCTATCTATCTATCTATCTATCTATCTATCTATCTATCTATCTATTTCTTAATATCTATCTATCTATCTTTCTATCTATCTATTACTTAAGATCTATCTATCTATCTATCTATCTATCTATCTATCTATCTATTTCTCAAAGTCTATCTATCTATCTATCTATCTCTTAAGATCTATCTATCTATCTATTGTTTAGTGGGTAAGTTGTCGTCAAAATCACGCATTTCACTTCATCAAATGCATTTATCAAAAGTACATGGAAATAACTTTAAATAATAGATAGATTAAATTCATTCAAAGAAAACGTCACAACCTCCAGACGACTTCGGAATCTCCTGAAAGCCTTTCTGCTAGTCTCTTTAATAAAATTTGTGAATGTTCTGTTATCCTTAGTATCTATCACTAACAGTTTTCTTGGTATCTGGCTCAAATTCAGCTCGCTCATAATAACCAAAAGAATCGTTGTCTGGGAGTTAGGCCGCAAATTGTTAGGGGTGATATGGTTGCAGAACTTTTCTCACAGCCAACACTGGGTTCTTCGGCTTGTGTGGCGTGACGCAAAGTCCTGTTGCCAGACGTAGGGTCTTCCAATAACTACTCTCTCGATCCAGGTGGGTACTACATACTCCAGGCACTTGGTGTAGGCCTCCGCGTTGAGTCTGAGGCTACGTGGGAAGATATATGGAGGTATAACGTCACCATCGCTAGTGACCACCCCAGACATCATGATGAGGACTGAATGTTGGGTTTTCATCCATATCGGTATATCTGGTGGGTACAATTCAAGCCAAAGGTTGTTCAAAGCGTTCAACATGGGATCCTGGCAGAAAATTTTCTCATCTAAGAAAAAAAAATATGTTCTGTTGTGTTATATACTCGGAAGAATGGAAACAGTAACATTTATTTATAAAGAATATATCTCTTGTTTATTACGAAAGGTTGCGAAATGGTTACGTGAGAGAAAGAGAGAGAGAGAGAGAGAAGATGAAGAAAAGAAGAAGAAGAAGAAGCAGCAGCAGCAGCAGAAGAAGAAGAAGAAGAAGAAGAAGAAGAAGAAGAAGAAGAAGAAGAAGAAGAAGAAGAAGAAGAAGAAGAAGAAGAAGAAGAGAGCCAAGTAGTGCTAGGATAAACATACAGACAGAAACGATATAGTCAGAGAACCTTATTTCTTCGCTCTGTCTCCTCGAGGCTGGTACAGCGCTGACTTAAATCATTTAATCATCTTCGTTTCTTCTTCGTGCTTCTTTCACTGGAGAGTGATACGGGGCCGCATCTCAACCCAAGGCTGCCAGCACCCAAAACAACGTGACGTCTACTGTTACTGCTTATATACTGACTGCTGATTGATTGCTCCGGGTTGAAAACTTCTGTTGTTGAATATTTTTCGGACACCCACGCACACTTCCTACGCAATTCACGTGACATTTCCGCTGTCTTACCCTAAGACACTGCTATACATCTTGTTTTGAACACCTCAAACCTACGCAGCTTTTCAAAGATCAATACGTAACAATTGGAAATAATGCTTGAATTTTTAAAAAAGTTTTACTGTGTTATCTTTCTTCTTGTCCTTCATGTCGGTGATCCTATTTACCCAACCCCTCCGCTCGGGTAGGATATGACACAAGGTCAATTTTTTATGCGGAGTTTAACAGGTTTGTATTCAGAGTTTTCCTTCTCCTACACTAGTTGCCTCACCAAGGCTGAAGAACCTAGTCTGCCCTACTATTTACCCATAGCTGGAGGGAGAATAATTGGATTCATACCTTTCCCAAGGGTATTAGTGCTATGTGAAATGCAATCAGTCTAGTCCAGGAATTGAACTCGTATCACCGTGTCCATATCCTGTGACGATAATCATTTCACCACGGGCACCTCCTTTTTTTCCCAACCCCTCTGCACGGGCAGGATATGACACAAGGTCAATTATTTTAAGCGGTGTTTAACAGGTTTGAATTCAGAGTTTTCCTTCTCCTAGTTGCCTCACCAAGGCTGAAGAACCTAGTTCTAGCTGAAGGGAGAATAATTGGAATCATACCTTTCCCAAGGGTATTAGTGCAATGTGAAATGCATTCAGTCCAGGATTTGAACTCGTGTCGCCGTGTCCATTTCCTGCGACGATAACCATTACACCACGGGCACCTCCTTCATGCCGGTGATCATGTAGCATAAGAAATACTCAATGTCTTTTTTTTTTCTTATCCCAACGATCAGCGTGAAACTTCCGAGTGGTTGTACATTCGTATTCACCAATGGACTCATCGAATCCATTGCACCGTTTTCAGACTGACATCCAAACACCGTGTAATCTTTGCATTAGAGCCTCAACCGTGAATGTCAAGGTGTACAGCATGCCATTTCTAGAGGAGTTAATTTCGTCATGGTGCTTCTTTCCTCATAGACAATGCCCAACTAACTCTGATTTGATGTACAGCAGACAAAACTTGAAACACACAAAGTGTATGCACGAAATTAAAAATTATAATGTCGACAATTTACTCATTTCTCTCTTTCTCTCTCTCTCTCTCTCTCTCTCTCTCTCTCTGTCTATATATATATATCAGTCTGTCATTATCTATCTTGGTGAATTTTTAAGCGGAGTTTAACAGGTTTGGACAGTTTTCCTTCTCCTAAACCGGTTACCATACCAAGGTCAAAGAGTTCAATCTGCCCTACTATTTGCCCATAGTTGAAGGGTTAAATACTTTTTTGAAAGGTATTGGTTATGTAAAATGCCAACACCCATGTCCAGAAATTGAATTTGGGTCATCGTCTCCATTTCCCACCACGGTAACAATTACACCATTTCTGTCTCTGTTTAATTCTCTCTTACCCTCTATCTTTAAATATATATATATATATATACATTTGTGCGCTCGCGCGTGTGTGTGTGTGTGTGTGTATTTGGACAGCATTTCTTCATTAATACATATTTCATTAAACAATATAGATATCCTTTGTCTATATATTTTTTGTCTTCATCCTTTCAAGTCACCGCATCGATTTTATGGTATCCGACGAGAAATGGTTAATAAACCTCCCATAATTAATTGGTTCCCTAGTACTTTCTGGTCAATCTTGGGCCATCATCAGGAGTGTGTATAATGTAAAAGGGGTGTGACCGGTGCATGTATATCATTACTTTGTAAGTGTTGAGCATTTATTATTTATTATAAATAATGATGTGTTTGTTGTATACTGTTTAATGAAATATACATATACATATATATATATATATATATATATATATATATATATATATATATATATTCTCTGCCTGATGATTGTCCTAGTAGGACGACATGAAACCAATGGGCGCAGATAAGTATTCATTCTATTAAATATAAGAAATAACACACACACACACACACACACACACACACATATATATATATATATATATATATATTATAACAGTGTTGGTTGTCTCTAAATCACTTTGTGGGTTTGTGTTGAACCAAGTGCAATATAATATGGAGAGTGCTCAATATCTAGGATAGAGCTATTATATAATAATAATAGTAAATAAATATATATTAGATATATATATATTTAATTTTTAGAATTTAGACTGTGACTCCTGGGTTTCATGGAGGTTTTTGCAAAACAACAATCATCAGGCAGTTAAGAAAATGAAATGAATCGAAAATAAAAAAATACAGTAAAAACATTTGGGATATATATATATATATATATATATTCCCACATATATATATATATATCTCATTTTGTCCATAACTATGTACACATCAATACATTTACAACCCTCGCCTCCTTCTCTTCCTCTCTCTCTCCTTCTCTCTCGCTCTAAATATATATATATGTGTGCGTGTCCGTGTTCATATCAATCTGTCAGTCTGTCCGTCCCTCCTTCTTTCTCTGTAAGTACATATATGAATATGCGTGTTTGTGTGCACGTACCTGTGTGTATGTGTGTATGTGTGATAAAAAAAGAGGCACTGGTAGTGTAAAGGTTATCATCGTTGCAAATGAACACGGAGACCCGACTTTAAAAAATCCTGCCTGAGGCTGTTTATATTTCCCATAGCGCTAATACCCTAGGGAAAACGAGAGAATCTAATTATTCCTCCCCACCCCCAACTACGAATAAATAACAGGGTAGACGGGGCTCTTTAGCTCAAGTATGGTAACTGGTCTAGGAGAAAGAAAAAAAACACTGAATTCACATCTGTTAAACTCCACTCAAAAATTAACATTATGTTACATCCTGCTCATGGGAGAGGGGTTGGTGAATGCATATAAATAAGAAAAAAACATGATTAATTACTTATTAATGAATAAACATAGACGTAGACCACGCTGATGATCCAGCGCTTCTCACAAATACACCGACTTTTGCTGAATGCCTGGAACAAGCAGCTGGTGGAATTGGCGTCTACATAAATGAAAAAAAAGCAAAAAGGACCATATTTCAACTTTTCGTAGCAAGCCTCTGTTATAATTAGACTAGTTCATATACCTCGGTAGCAATATCTCATCAGCAGAAAGCTATGTCAACATACGCCAAGTGAAGGTGAGGAATGCAATTTGCTTGTTATCGATGATATAGAAATCTGATCTCTCTGATTAAATAAAACAAAATTTCTTCCAAACTGTGGCTGTATCGGTTCTACTCTATGGATGCACCACTTTGACACTGAAGAAAAGCAGGGAGAAAAAGCTTGATAGTAATTACATAAGAATTTGGCGTGCTGTTTTGAACAAATCCTGGAAGGAAAATCCGAAAAACAGTAGCTGCACCGCCACTCACCTCCCATCTTTCAAACCATTCAACTAAGACGAACAAGAAAACGTACTGGCCGCTGTTGGGGAAGTGTGGACGAACTCATAAATGACTTTTCTAAAGAACCCCAACCCAATGTCGTGCCAATGATGGCCGACCAGCAAGGAGTTAGTTGCATCAGTTCTGTGCGGACACTGGATGCTCTCTGGATGACCTACTAGGAGTGATGGATGATAGGGACGGATGGCGAGAGAGTTTCAAAGAACTGAGAGCTGCTAGCACGTATTGATCATCATAAGATATACCGTGAAACGTCCGTTTTGTAACGCTCACATGTGCATAAAAAGAAGAAATAATTGACCGCCAACAAAAGCCTAAGTATTCAATTCCAACCGAAAATAATTCACTTAATAGGAAATAAGACAAAGAAAAATTATTACTATCCGTAACATTACAGTCTTGCCTAGAACAATGACAGAATCACTTGAACCGAAAATGTACCGGCCAAGCTATTACTGAAGTCTTTCTCTCACTGAAGTATGTCTCTCAAAGAAGTCTGCTTCTGATGTTCTCCACTCTAACAGCTTGGTACCTCTATTCATACAATCTGGAGGTTTACCATTTCCGTTTACTGGCGATCGGTGTCCAAACCTAAGTGTCTCAACTTATTCCTATACAACAGTCCGTTGGTAAAATCGTCTGCGAAACAGCAAACTATTTTCAGAGCAACCCTCCTTTTCTTAAAAGAATTGGAAAAAAACAACAAAAAACAGAATACAGCCAGAAACGCTGTGTCTATAAGTTTTAATAATACCTTCTTTTAGAGGATTCTTTTCACTGAAGAACGAATTATCAAAACTTATAAAGAGCCTCTAATAGGTTCTTACAAATTACGTATACCTCCGTGAAAAATCAAAATGGCGTCTTTTTATAAATATGGCTTCTCAGATGCGAAAATATATGCGTTGAGGAATAATTAATTAATTAATGCATGTAATCTATTATCCCTAATTAAGGACATGTCTTACTTAATAGAGTTAATTAATTAATTACAAGTATTCTTTCGTTAATTAATTGATCAGAGATACGAGGAGGTTTATGAGTTGAGAAAAAACAAAAAAACATTTATAACATCAGTAGGAAAAAAAAACAAACTTCATTATTCGTGTACGTGCGTGTTTATATATATATATATATATATATATATAACTGGGCGTTTCGTGTGGTGTCAAGGTTTGCTAGCTAGACTAGCAAACCTACACCAGTGAGTTCCAGTGGCATTGGAATCCCACTCGTACAGCATTGAGCTACATCTCCACAAAAAAAGCTTACTAAATTCTTATATATCAATCAAATTTTTTTCATATCTGTCTTTCATCTATTTTTCCATTTATTTATCTATATTATATACATACAAACATATATATATATATATATATATATATATATGTCTAGCCACACTGAAGAGTTCTGAGAGAACGAAACAGTCTGTCTGTGGATGACAATATATATATATATAGTTTTTGACTTTCCTGTGGGAAAGGTATAGAAAACTTCATCCGTGGATTGAATAATACAACTGCTGTTTTTTTCCCAAGGTTGCGTTTGGCATTAAAAAAAACCCTACGAAACTTTTACCATTAAACAAAGAAACTTTATATATATATATATATATATATATATATATATATATATATATATGTATATATATGTGTGTGTGTGTGTGTGTGTGTGTGTGTGAATGTATGTGTGTATGTATGTATTGAGAAAGATGAAATAAATAAAATTAACTGAGAGGTACATAGGAGTTTTATGTATATAGTTGAATGGGGAATGATCTTTTTAAAACGAATGAAAAATAGCTAACGTAACCTACTCCCATCCTTACCTGCTACATTACTAAAAGTGTCATATAACTAGATGCATATATATATATATATATATATAGAAACATGTGCACGTGTGTATAGACACATCAGACTGTTCATATGTCTTTATTTCACTCTGTCCATCTCTCTCTCTCTCTCTCTCTCTCGCTCTGTGTATATATATATATATGTGTGTGTGTGTGGATGTATTATCATTCTGTTTCTTTCTTTCTATCTATCTATCTATCTATGCTTCTATCTACCTATCTTATAAAAGAGAGAGACAGAGACAGAGAGAGACAGAGACAGAGAGAGACGGAGAGAGAGAGAGACAGAGAGAGCTCCGGACAATCTCTTTCTCACTTTCAAATATTCAAATTCCTTGCAACAATTTCTATCCTGTTTTCACTTTTCGGTGTCCGTGCTTAATAAACTTCTGTCTTGCTTAAACCTAAATGCTTCAAACGCTGTCAGCTGAGATCAAGCATTTTTTTGAGATTGCCACACATGAGCCTTGACTCGTGAATCCCCACCCCTAAGATGACCCTGTATCAAATCCAGCCTGATGGGAGGTCGGGTAAATATCAAATGCTTCTAAGGTTATCGAAAAGGTCACAACGATTTTTACGTAATCGATTATTTTGCAGTTACATTAAATGATAGCAAAGAAATGCTTCGATTTTATCAGTGAATATCGGTCTATCTCGTGTTTTGTAGACTGGTGAGTTAGTTTTATAACAGGTCAAACCTTTAGGGGTTATCTAATACCGAAATCAGTTCTTTTAAGTATTTGTACTCTTTCAAGAAACTAGCGATAATCATTAGTAAACCATGATTTCAATAAGGATAATTTACGCAATCCCGACCAGAACACGAGTTAATTACAAAAAAAAAAAAAATCTTTAGTTGATATATTTTGTTGTTCACGTGTTGATAAATACCTAGATCTTGCCAGAGAGCTGAACACTCCCCAGCAAAAAAAACAAAACAAAACAAAAAACAAGCAAAAAACAAAAAAGCAAAAAAAACAAAACAACAACAACAAATAAACTGACTGAGATATTGTTGTATATTGACCTCCGACCCGGCCAAACATGCCATTCCAAAGACGACGGAAGTGCATATTCCATTGGCGTGGGCGAGCTTGGCTGACGTTGTGGGACAGGGTTAAAATCCCACGGTACACTCACAGACTGACGCACTGGAAGAGAGTGACCTGTGAACTGCATGATAGTAATTTCCGCTTGATGACGATCAAACATGCTATTCCAAGGACGGCGTAAGTGACACATCCCGATGGCCAGTCATGGGGAGATATTGAGTGGGCGATTGAACTATTATATAACTCGGTGAAGACAGGAAGTCAGTTAGTTTGGAGACCAGACCCGTTGGTGACAAGATGTGGTAGAGGAAGCCAGCACCCAGCGGAATGGGCCCTCAGGCCTCCGGTTGAGCAACCCTGGAGAACGAGAAAGACACAACGCTGATGGCC
Organism: Sepioteuthis lessoniana; assembly: GCA_963585895.1. NCBI lineage: Eukaryota > Metazoa > Mollusca > Cephalopoda > Myopsida > Loliginidae > Sepioteuthis > Sepioteuthis lessoniana. The sequence goes on from OY757944.1 coordinate 34,449,467, forward strand.
ATAAGAGTGGGGGTCAATATATTGCAGTTCTGTTCGGTCTCCAACTCCCTCTCACAGTAAAACCTTGAGTAACCCTTTCGAACCCTTTCAATAAAGTGAGAGGTATATTTTTCTAAGAACTGTGTCGCGTCGTCTTCATTGTGTTGTTATGTTTCTGCATGTATATTTGTATAGTTGGTCATGATGGTGACTATACAACAATCCGAATTGTCGTCCGAGCCCGAGGAACAGTCTCAGAAAGATTGGAAAAGAGATTGGGTTAAACAAGATATCAGAGGAAGAATCGAAACAGTATAAATTATAATACTGTCAACATCAGCTAGAATACTGAGCAGAGTCCTGATCAACCTGAAAAAATTTGCTGTCACTCAGACTTCAGTAAGAAATTATTTGTTACAACTGGTGTGAAAAACACAGAAGTATAATAATGATGCACAAAACAACGCCATAAGGACCAATCATATCAAAGCGAGAACAGATAAGACGCAACAAAACAGTAGATGTTGGTGGTAGAGACGAAACGATCAATCACAAAATAAACGAATACAGCAAAATAGCACCGAAAGAGTATAAGTGTAGACACGACTGGGTGGGCAAAGTGATTTACTGGGAATTGTGAAAATATTGAAGTTTGACCATACGAACAAATGCTATATGCACAAGCCAACATCTGTCCTGGAGAATGAGACACAACAACCACTCTGGAATTGTGAGATACAAGCGAATCACCTAACCTCGACCAGACGACCAGGTCTTATATTAATCAACCCCCCCCCCAAAAAAAAACAGAATCTGCAGAAATGTGGACTTTGCTGTCTCGGCTGACCACAGAGTAAAATTGAAAGAATGCGAAAAGAGGGATAAGTACCTGGACCTTGCTAGAGAATTGAAAAAACTGGAACATGATGGTTATACAATTATAATTGGTGCTTTTAGTACAGTCACCAAAGGATTGGTAGAAGGATTGGAGGACTTACAAATAACAGGACGAATGAAGACCATCCATCGGCCGGAATACTGAGGAGAGTCCCGGAGACTAGAGGAGACTTGGTGTCACTCCAACTCCAGTGAAAGAACATCAGCTAACGCTAATATGAAAAACTCTCACAGAGCAAAATAATAATTAGGAACATGAAAGTGACGGTGATACCAAATATAAATGGTGCACTCGGAAGGGTCCTCAAAGGATTGGTAAGAGGACAGCAAGATTTGGATATCGGAAGACATGTCGAAACCATCCAAACTAAAACATTACTAAGATCAGCCAGAATACTGAGGAGAGTCGTGGATACTCGCTGTCAATCAGACTCCAGTGAAATACCATCAACTAACGGTGGTATGAAAAACTCGTAGTGAATAATAATAATAAGTAAAGTAAAGGTGGCGAACGTAGTCGAGAGCGACCAGAAGGCTCCCTTTTCAATAAGGACAACACCGAGATGTTGGGGAGGGCGCTGCCCCTTTTCCTGGATTGCTCCACTTTAACCTTGATATACACTTTATATTACTGAGTGTTAAGCAAGGAGGTATCAAATACCATTTTTAAAGTATTTGGTATGACTCGACCTGGGATTGAACCCAGGTCTCCCAGACCATTGGCGAACACTCTACCCACTTGGCCAATGAGCCGCTTATAATAATAATAATAATAATAATAATATCAAAGCGAGAATAGATAAGACTCAACAAAATAGCAAATACAGGCTATGTGGTGACAGAGATGAAACTATCAATCATATAATAAGCGAATGCAGCAAATTAGCACAGAGGGAGTATAAGGCGAGACACGACTGGGTCGGTAAGGTGATTCATTGGGAAATGTGTAAGAAACTTAAATTCGACCATACTAACAAATGGTATATGCACAACCCAGCACCTGTCCTAGAAAATGCCACGCATAAACTCCACTGGGACTTTAATATACAAACGGATCACCTAATCGCGGCCAGAAGACCAGACTTAACAATAATCAACAAAAAGAAGAGAACTTGCAAAATTGTCGACTTTGCTCTCCCGGCTGATCACAGAATAAAACTGAAAGAATGTGAAAAGAAGGATAAGTACCTCGACCTTGCTAGGGAATTAAAAAAAAACTATGGAACAATTATACCAATTGTAATTGGTGCGTTTGGAACAGTAACAAAAGGATTGCTAAAGGGACTAGAGGACCTGGAAGTTGGCGGACGAGTGGAGACCATCCAAACGACAGCAGTGTTGAGAACGGCCAGAATACTAAGAAGTGTCCTGGAGACTTGAGGAGACTTGCCTGTCACTCAGACTCCAGTGAAAAACCATCGGCTAACGCTGATGTGAAAAGCTCTAATAAGTGAATAATAAATTATCTGAGATTTTGAGATATAAATGCACCACCTCATCAAAGCAAGAAGATAAGACCGAGTGCGAATTAATAATCTAAAAAAATGAAGAAAACGTTGATCCCTATGGAATTGCGCAAGGGATTGGATTTTGACCAAACTATCAAACGGTATCTGCACAAAAAAATAATAAATAAATAAATATCCGTTTAAGAAGAGAGGACGCATAAAATTCTCTGAGACTTTGAAATACAAACCGATCGCTTAATCCCAGTCAGGAGATTAGACCAAGAGATAATTAACAAAAAAAAGAAGAACCTGCCGCAGAATAGACTTTGTAATCCTAGCTGACCAGAGTGAAAATAGAATAAAGCAAAAAATTCAATCAGTCATATATATTTTACCCATAAATGGAACACTCAATGATCCAACCACTCTATATCAGAGTGAACCTGGGAGTAATGTAAAGAAAAAAAGAGAAAACCCTCTACTTGCCAGACGTCCAAAACTGGATCGTCAATTGGATCCGATTTACTCTTTTGCCTTGGTCAGTTTTAACCCTCACGATGAGAAATGGTTGTCTAATATTGATTTAATATTATTTTGAAGAGATTTTATTAACCTTATCATGTCTTGTCCATTGCACTCATATGTTGGCATAAATCTGTGGGTAATATAACGACATTTCTTTGTTCACTATATTTGTCTTCCTCATTTTCTTTTTCTGGGATTTCTTTTTTTTTTTTTTTTGC
>OY757944.1:34455033-34597533 GCA_963585895.1 Sepioteuthis lessoniana
TTTAGATAATTCTTTCTTTCTTTTTTTTTCTTTTTTTCTTTGCCGTTTTATCTGTACATTTCCTTTGACATTTCTTTCTTTCTTTCTTCTTTGCTGTTTTATTCGTATATATTTTTTTACCTATCATTTCTTCTTCTTCTTCTTCTTCTTCTTCTTCTTCTTCTTCAAAACATACACAAAAATTAACAATTACTTCTTCCCTGAACAATCTTCAATCTGATTGCTTGCCAATGTAGCAATATCATATCTTCACAACAAAGAAACAAATCTCATTGGCAACTTTTCCGTTTTTCCCGCACTTTTTTGACGGGTTGGGGCATTGAATTAAGATCTGAATTTTCTAGTGAATTACTGCGAATACGCCAGGCTTCTTTACCTTTTTTTGTGTGGAGAAACAATTTTTAAAAAATCCATCAATCTACTCTCCATGTAGAAAAGGGCATTATGTTTCTTTCACTGAAGACTTTTTGCGTAAAAGAATCGATTGACAAATCATTATTATTATTAATTGGCTGAAAAAATATATATAAAAAAACTAATAGAAATAAAGCATTCGTTTTGGTTTTAAATTTTTCTTTGTCAGATGGCATTAGTATACCATAGGACCAACGTTTTGTGCTGTAAAGAAAGAAGTCCGCACAAAACGAAATACTCAAACTTGAAGGTAAGGGAAGAAAATATAGCAGTCGTTTTTATTCAGCTATGATCGCTGCAACTCGAAAAGTTCGTTTTAGTTGCGTCCTTCTTCCCCCTTCCTCTCGGTGGTGACGGGGTGTGGATGAGAGCTGGCTGTTTGATACACGCCTGTCATAGCAGACTGGGTAGGACGGATAGAGGCCTCGGAACCTTTGACTCACCTGTTTTGAAAGCTGCCTTCAACTCTCTCAAAATCTCGTTACTTGTTTTCTTATATAGAGATTTTGGAGAACAAATCGAAGATCCTCGGATGTTCGATGTCACAAGTGAAACACGTGATTATACACCTGAGATTATTTCAAAGTCACGTCTAACGCGCTAGTCTCGTGACACCTTCACTGATTGACGACAGCGCCCTTCCGTAATATTACATTAGGGGTAGTAAGTACATTCATACAAGATCGTTTTTTTATTGTACTCACTTAACACTTTCCTTGTCATATATGACTGTAGTCGAATTCTTAAAAGTTTGTTGTGAGTAACTATGATCTAATTTTTGTGTAATGCCATGTGCGACGATAGTCAAATTTTGACAGTATTCCATTTTCTGGTGCGATATTGGCTCCGCTGGAAATTTCTTTTAAATTCTTTACTGTTGTGTTTACATTAATCCTGATATGAAAATAACTTTAGGTTCGTTCTCAAGTACTCCTAAATTAAAAAAAAAAATTAATGTTTCGAATAAATATTCATTTTTATTATTTTCCAGATTTGGACAGGTAATATTAACCAAAATTAAAAAAGGGATTTCTAAGCACTTTTTTTAAACCTGGAAACTATTGAGATGAAAGGATCTCTCAATGGCTAAACACATGCATAGAAAGAGGAAGAAAGCCATTTGCTTTGTCTAACAATTACCAAGAGAGTGGGTAAGCATTTTGAAACGGACACCCTTTTACATCAAGGGATACAGTAACATTGTGGGTAAGCATTTTGAGACGGACACCCTTTTACATCAAGGGATACAGTAACATTGTGGGTAAGCATTTTGAGACGGACACCCTTTTACATCAAGGGATACAGTAACATTGTGGGTAAGCATTTTGAGACGGACACCCTTTTACATCAAGGGATACAGTAACATTGTGGGTAAGCATTTTGAGACGGACACCCTTTTACATCAAGGGATACAGTAACATTGTGGGTAAGAGACGGGTACGAACTAATGACCCGTCTAATCCGGATGTCTTCGTAAAATTTTAAAACTTCCCTAACAATTCTTTAAAGTTGAAATTGGGCCAAAGATGAATACAAATTTTAGTGTTTCTTATTTTGTAAACAAGTTAGAATATTTTTGTCTGATATTTCGTTCAGATGGCTCAGAGAGAGAGAGAGAGAGAGAGAGAGAGAGAGGGGAGAAATACCAAGTAAAAGGTTACGAAATTTACTGATTTTATTAAAAAGAAACTTTATTTTCGGACGTTTTAATCCCAGTCTCCAGCATTTACATTATTTATCATGACAATTTATGAAAATTCAAAATTTTTGATCTCGATATTTTTTAACGCTTTTCGTATTTTAAAGCAAATTAACGTTCCGTTAATCGTGCATTACTGCCTATTGGTAAATACAGCGTCAGTCTCGATACTTTTTGAACACAGCGCGTATTTGAAAGAAAATTAAGGTTCTATTCATTGTCCGGCCAACCAGACATTGGCATAATGGTTAGAGTTTTCGTCAATGGCTCGGGAGACCGGGGTTCAAGTCATACCAAAGACTCAAAAAATAGTACTTGATGCCTCCTTGCTTAACACTCAGCATTACGGTACGGATCAAGGTTAAAGTGGGGCAATCCTGGGAAAGGAGTAGCACCCTCCCCTACACCTTGGTGTAGTAGCTATTGAAAAGGGAGCCTTCTGGTCACCCTCGACTACGGTCACCAACTTTACTTACTTATTCATTGTTCATTTCTATCTTGGTAAATAAATCTGTTTCCATACCTTCTTTTTTTTTCACATCTCGTATTTTGAAGAAAATTATTGTTTCATTCATTGTTCATTTCTGTCTATTGGTAAATACAGCTTCAGTCTCGATGCTTTTTGAACACACCATGTATTTTGAAGAACATTAATGTTTTATTCATGGTTCATTTTTGTCTTGATAAATGCAGCTTCAGTCTTTGATAATTTTTCAACACAGCTCTTATTTTAGAGAATATTAGCGTTTTATTCACTGTTCACTTCTGTCTTGGTAAATACAACTTCAGTCACGACATTTTTTCCTCGCAGTGTGAGATACAAGCGACAAAACTTTTTGAACCCACTAAGTATGTTTTCATTTACTCCAGAAGAAATCTCAAATGGAATATTTCTTCTTTTTTAAAATTTTTTTGACAGTCATTCCCTTTGAATCTCAGCAACAGAAACAGCGGCAGTGGCACGACATGAAGACGTTCATGACAGGATGACCCTGGGGTCAGTTATATTTCCAAGTTTGATTCCCTCATAATACAGGAATGTGCGGTCGATGTATATTTAGCCTCCGATTAATTCGGGATCTCTTGATATATGTCCTCACGAGCATCAACAAATAAAAATACCTGCGTATATAATATTAACCTAACACACACACCCGGGCGCGCGTGTTTGTGTGTGCGTGTGTATTTTGGCAACATCTCTTTGTTAAAGCATATCTGATTGAACAATATAGAGATTTTTTGTCTACATATTGTTGCATTTATCCTTTTAAGTTGCCGTATGGATGTTATGATATCCGGCCGAAATTGGTTTATAGACCTTCCATAATTAATTGATTATCGAGTACTTTCTGCCCGATCTTAAGCCGTCATCAGGGATGTGTATATTGCAAAAGTGATGTAACCTTTGCACGTACATTACGACTTTGTAAGAATTGAGCGTTTATTGTTTATACTGGTGTTTGGCTGTAGCGTTCGTTAATGGTCCGGGAGACCTGGGTTCAATCCCAGGTCGCGTCATACCAAAGACTTTAAAAATGGTACTTGTTACCTCCTTGCTTAACACTCAGCAATATAAGGTACTTATCAAGGGTAAAGTGGAGCAATCTAGGGAAAAGAGTAGCGCCCTCCCCTACACCTTGGTGTAGTAGCTATTGAAAAGGGAGCCTTCTGGTCACCCTCGATAACTACTTGTTTTGAAATTTGATTCGGCAAATACGCAGTAACAGCAAAAGACACGTGAGTACATTAGCGCTGGATTCAAAATTAATTCTATTGAATTAGTGATGTTTGTTTCTAATGAGTAGCGCTTCAAGAATCTGAAGTATATATATATATATATATTGGATAGCATCGCGTCTAATGTGCTGGAATCAGATGTCATAGTAAAGAAGTCCAAACTTAAGTCACGCAATTACCTTCACTTTTGGACTAATACCCTCATAAAAATTTTGAACCCTCTTATCCCATGTCGTAAGATGTAAGAAAGTTCCACAACAATTTTTTGATGATGGGTTTGGCATTAAACAAACCAACAAATTGATATGTCATGAAACAATTGGAGGTGCCCGTAGTGTAATGGTTATCGTCGCAGGAAATGGACACGGCGACACGAGTTCAAACCCTGGACGAGCCTGATTACATTTCACATTGCACTAATACTCTTGGGAAAGGTATAAATCCAATTATTCTCCCTCCAGTTATGGGCAAATAGTAGGGCAGACTAGGTTCTTCAGCCTTGGTGAGGCAACTAATCTAAGAGAAGGAAAAATTGACCTTATTGAATGCACCACGTAATTTGATTCTTGGTTGTTCGGTTGGCTTTTATGGCATATCAAACTTTCTTGAGTATTTAATCCAAAATTCAGTTTATATACATATATATATATATATATATATATATATATATATAATTTGGTTTGATTGGGTTTACGGCATATCAACCCTTGTAGGTTATTTAAAGGCAATTCTTTTTTGTACTTACATACCAAATATACATGTTTTGGTTTGGTTGGGTTTGATGACATATCAATACTTGTTGGTTATTAAATCCTTTATATATATATATATATATATATCGGCCCAGTAGGTAGAGTGTTCGCCAATGATCCGGGAGACTTGGGTTCAATCCCAGGTCGCGTCATAGTAAAGACTTTAAAGAGGCTACTTGATACCACCTTGCTTAACACTCAGCAATATAAGGTACGTATCAAGGGTAAAGTGGAGCAGTCCAGGGAAAGGAGTTGCGCCCCCCTTACACCTCGGTGAAGTAGCTATTGAAAAGAGACCCTTCTGGTCGCCCTCGACTACAGGCACCAACAACTTTACTATATATATATATATTGTAAACGAATAGTTTGTAGGTAACATTTGTAACGAGCTAGAGGTCATTTGTTTGCACACAGTTAAATGGTTGTAACTATAGGAAATGATTAAACAATTCTATTTGATTCATATTATCCTAACAGGTACTACCACTCCGGGTCAGAGTGGAATATGAAGTAATGGCATTGAAGGAGTATTCCACATTCCTGAAATCTGCAGGAGCCTCATCATGAGATTTTTTCGGTCATATACAAGACATTACTGATAGGATTGGTGCTACACATTTCTGTAGAGATGCAATCGGCGTATTCTGCAGTACCCCGCCCAGCCGACTCAACTGTCTTTATATTTCTATAACTTTTACGATTCCACTCGACCTAAATATGTGTCCTTTTTGGTAGATTCGTTGGGTTTTATAGCAAATCACCAATTGTAGATTATTTAATGCCAAATCCTCTTTATACATATATATTACATATATAGGATTTGGTTTGGTTGGGTTTTATGGCATATCAACAATTATAGGTGTTATATATTGACCCTCGACCGAAGCGTCAGACAAGAGATGCACCTGTGTAAATAAGTGGAAGAACAGCGGAAGCAAGTGGCCGTAGAAAATAATATAACCAGGTGCCCGGACGATTTGAGACAGTTGGAGACAGGATGCCGAAGTGAGAACAAGCTTGCAGACTGAGGGCTTTGGGCCCTTAGTGACCCCCCGTTGAGCTACCCAAGCCATGATGTGAAAGAAGTGCTGCTATGGGTCAATATGGCAGTCCGTTCTTGTCTTCACTCATTTCTCACACACTACAAACATCACCTTTTTGAAAACAAAGTGTGAAAGATTTATATAAAGAAGTGTATTCGTTCGTTTGTTGAAGTCGTCATTATCAATTGATTATGTTCCCGTGTATATGTATACGTGCAGTTATAGTATAGTGGTTTGGGTTTTATGGCATATCAACCATTGTAGGTTATTTAATGCCAAATCCTCTTTATACATATATATTAAATATATAAGTTTTGGTTTGGTTGGCTTTTATGGCATATCAACTCTTGTAGGTTATTTAATGTCAAATTTCTTTATACATATATATTAAATATATGGGATTTGGTTTGGTTGGGTTTTATGGCATATCAACCATTGTAGGTTATTTAATGGTAAATCCTCTTTATACATATATATATTAAATATATAGAATTTGGTTTGGTTGGGTTTTATGGCATATCAACCATTGTAGGTTATTTAATGCCAAATCCTCTTTATACATAGATTAAATATATAGGATTTGGTTTGGTTGGCTTTTATGGCATATCAACCATTGTAGGTGATTTAATGCCAAATCCTCTTTATACATATATATTAAATATATATGATTTTGTTTGGTTGGGTTTTATGGCATATCAAATATTGTTGGTTATTTAATGCCAAATTCTCTTTATACATATATATTAAATATATAGGATTTGATTTCGTTGGTTTTTAGGGCATATAAACTATTGTGAGTTATTTAATAACAAATCCTATTTATACATGTATATTAAATATATATGATTTGGTTTGGTTAGGTTTTATGGCATATCATATATTGTTGGTTATTTAATGCCAAATTTTCTTTATACATGGATATTAGATACATAGGATTTGATTTGGTTGCTTTTTAGGGCATATCAACCATTGTGAGTTATTTAATAACAAATCCTATTTATACATATATATTAATTATATATGATATGGTTTGGTTGGGTTTTATGGCATATCATATATTGTTGGTTATTTAATGCCGAATCCTCTTCATGCATATGTGCATATTTCATCTATTTGACTTGTAAACGAATAATTTGTTAATAACATTTTTGCACAAAATTAAAGGGTATCACATATTGCTGAATGCTTACATATATATATATATATATATATATATAATTTCTAAGTAAATAATTTTTAGTTAATTACAATTATTGCGATAGTTTACGCACATTAGATGGTTCCAAATAATTTTTTTTTAATATTAATCAATTTTTCTCACTGTGAAGTGATTTCAAATAATACTCATGCTAATACTTTCATTTGCACACAGTTCAATGTATTGCCATGTAACAATAACAATTAAGTTTAACATCAGTAATTGTCTTCACATTGAACCTGAAACCATACTCCTTACTCCTCCCACACCTCTCATCGACTCCCTGGCTTCCTTGAATCTCTTATGCCACTCAAAAACGGATTCTTGATTAATGCAAGATGGTCGAAAAGCAGTCTGAAGCATTCCATACGTTTCTCTGGCATCATTTTTTCCAGGTTTAAAATAGAATTTTATTGCATATCGTTCATCTAAAGTGTCCTGACGTCCAGATGGCATTTTTGAAATTCACCAGCTGTGACAATCAGATTTAGTCGGGTGTATTCCAATTGCTGCTGTAAATGTTCATTTGAAGCTGAAATCATAAAAAATGGTCAGTCACCTCATAAGATAACATACTGAATTTTCATGAGTCTACGACAATTTTAAATGCCTCAACAAAAAATGTCTGGAAACTTATTGAAGGCACCTCGTATATATATATATATATATATATATATGGAGAGAGAGAGAGAGAGAGAGAGAGAGAGAGAGAGAGATACTCCCCTACCCCCGTGGGGTTGAGTTCTCTGGCGAAGAAGTAATCGTGCTGCCATTAGCGTTTATTGCAGGCCTCTTCGTAGATGAATTGAGGTCTCGGCCACCGTAGACCGTTTGAACGGATGTGTGTAAACAATAGTAATTGTGATTCATAACCGTTTAAAATTTACTTCGCGGCTAATATCTCCTCGTGGCTGAATGGTTAGAAGCTTTGGTTTGACGTTTGAGTCAACCGGGTTTCGATACTGTTTAGCCACACTGATGAGTTCTGATAGAACGAAACAGATCTGTCTGTGGATGACTATATATATATATATATATATATATATTGGTGATCATTAGCTTTCTAATGACTCGACCTGTGGCAAAAGATTTAAGATTTTTCCAATTAGCTTTTTCTTTCTCATACTTTACTAATATATTAATTAACCGAGAAATCAGCGTTGACTTTGACTCGAAGTTATCCAAACTTATTTATTATTTTGACTATCTATCTAACAATCTATCAATCTATATGGCTTTGGCATTAAATAACCAACGAAGGTTGATATGCCATTGAACAAAGAAACCAAACCAAACCAAACCCATTTAATAGATGATATTGATCTATACAGACCAACACGCATAGGCACACACACACACACACACACACACACACACACACATATATATATATATATATATATATAACAGATTAGAAGACATTGACCCCAAGGGTCATTATCTTTAAAAGACTGTTGCTGAAGCACCTGTTGTTTTTGCAAAAGCAAATGTAGTAAATATGTCAGCATACATTACCCAGTATATATATATATATATAGAGAGAGAGAGAGGGATATAGAGAGAGAGAGAATGTGTGTGTGTGAGAAAGAGAGAGAGAGAGAGAGAGTAAATTAAAATTATAAATATATAAGAAAATCAAGAAGTCTGCATACTCATGAAAAAAAAAACCCAGATAGGCAGATAGATAAACTGAAGTAGTTTTCTAAATGTAGATTTAAGAGAACAAAATGTTATATATATATATATATATATATATATATATATATATATATATATATACATCAAGTATCGTTTTACGAAAACATATTCCCACAAATGGTGAATCACTCGTGTTGTAACGTGGAAACGGAATTTTTTTAACCAACTGGTGAGGCGGAGAGGGAAGAAAGTTTTGGGGGAAGAATGGGAATAGTTGGAGAAGAGGGGGAGTTTTAAAAAATAAACATAAGAAGAAAGAGAAGGTAAGAAAAGGAGATATTGGGATGAAAGGAGAAGGGTGAGGAAGAAAAGGGCGAGGGAGCAAAATCAAAGGGGAGTAGAAGACGGGGGATAGACATTGGAAGGGAATATCTAGGTGAGAACGGACAAAACAAGAAGTAAGTTGTAGTATTAGGAGGAGGATAGAGGGAAAGAGACAGAGAAGAAGGAAGATATGAAAGAAAATGAAAATGTAATTAAAAAAAAAATTAAGAAAAAGACGAAGAATATGTCGACAGTGAATAATGGGACTTTGACATACACATGGATCACCTAATTTCGGCCAGAAGACCAGACTTAATAATAATCAACAACAAAAGAGAACGTACAAAATTGTCGACTTTGCTGTGCCGGCTGATCACAGAATAAAACTGAAAGAATGTGAAAAGAAGGATAAGTACCTCGACCTTGCTAGGGAATTAAAAAAAACAAACTGTGAAACATGCAGGTGACAATTATACCAACTGTAATTGGTGCGTTTGGAACAGTAACTAAAGGATTACTAAAGGGACTGGAGGACTTGGAAGTTGGCGGACGGGAAGAGACCATCCAAACTACTACATTATTGAGAACGGCCAGAATACTGAGAAGAGTCCTGGAGACTTGAGGAGACTTGCTGTCACTCAGACTCCAGTGAGAAACCATCGGCTAATGCTGATTTGAAAAGCTCTAATGAGTGAGTAATAATTGTGCAAGAAATTCAAATTTGTCCATCCGAACAAATGGTATATGCACAACGCAGGATCTGTCCTGAACAATGAGATGCACCAACTCATCTGGGGTTTTGATATAAAAACGGATCACCTAATCTCTGCCAGACGACCAGACCTTATAATAATCAAAAAAAAAAAAAAAAAAAAGAAAGAAAGAAAAAGAAAAAGAAAAGAGAACTTGCAAAATTGTAGACTTTGCTGTTACGGCTGACCACAGAGTAAAATTGATAGGATGAGAAAAGAGTGATAAGTACTAGGACCTTGCTAGGGAACTGAAAACAATGTGGAATATGAAAGTAACGTTTATACCAATTGTAATTAGTTCATGTGGTACAGAAACCAAAGGATTAATAAAGGGAGTGGAGGACTTGGAAATAAGAGGACGAGTAGGGACCATCCAAACTACTGCATTATTGAGATAGCCAGAATACTGAGGAGAGTCCTGGAGACTTGAAGAGACTTGCTGTCACTCAATTTACAGTAAAAGATCATCAGCTAACGCTGATGTAAAACCTCTCAATAAATAATAATAATAATAATAATAATCACAATACGCTATCCCCATTACTAATTATAATAGCAATGTTGCTCCGGAGGAAAAAAGTTCATTAATCGTAAGAAAAATCAACCATCTTATGTATATGAGCAGCATCAAATTGTCCATCAAAAGGAAAAAGAATTGGAAGCCCTAATACAGACAGTGAGAATATACAGTCAGGATATAGGTATGGAATTTGGGGATAGGAAAATGTGCCATACTTATAATGAAAAGCCGAAAACAACAAATGAAGAAAAGATTAGAAGTACCTTATCATCAACGCTCTGTGTAAAGGAAAATTACGGACAACTTCAAAGAAATGGTGATGAAAGAAAAAATTTTAAAAGTATCTCAGGAGAACGAGAAAACTACTCGAAACCAAGCTATATAGGAGAAATCTCATCAAAAGGATAAACACCTGGACTGTCACCCTCGTAAGATACTCGTGACCATTCTTAAAGAGGACGAGGAAACTTCAACAAATTGACCAGGTAATAAGAAAACTCATGACATTGGTCAAGGTCTTTCTCGAAACAAAATTCTTTTGCAGGAACCTTGTCCAAGGGATAAATACCTGCGCTGTCCTACTCGTAAGATATTCGGGACCATTTTTAAAGTGGACCAGAGAAGAACCTAAACAAATGGACTAGAGAATAGAAAACTAATGACCCTGCATAAGGCATTACAGCACAGCGATGACGTAGACATACTGTATGTGTTAAGAAAAGAGGGAGGAAGAGGACTTGCCAGCATTCAAGATAGTGTCGTGCATCGATACAACGACTAACAGACCACTTAAAAAATGCAGTGGGAGACAAACAGGGACCATACGGACAACAATCACCGAGAGAATAAAAATAACCAGAAAACAAAAATGGGAAGAAAAATAACTCGATGGAAATTTCAATCTACAAATGAAAAATCTCTCACGAGCAAACTTAAAGATGGCTAAGAAAAGGAAACTTCAATAGAGAAACTGAATCTCTCTTCTGATTGCAGCAAAAAACTGGGTCGAGGATGTGAAGCAGTGGAAATTGTGCAAACAATTTAAATTTAGCCTTGCGAAAAAAAATGGTATGTACACAACCCTGAATCTGTCCAAGAAAATGAGACGAACAAACTTCTCTGGAATTTTGAGACACAAACTGATCACATAATCTTGGCTTAACGACCAGACCTAGAGATAGTCAGAAAAAAAAAAAGAAAAAAAAAAAACTATCGAATAGTGTACTTTGCCGTTCGGGTTGACCACAGGGTAAAACTGAAGAAAAAAGAAAAGAAAGATGGACCTTGCCTGAGAACAGAAAAATCTATGGAACATGATATGACGGTAATACCAATTGTGATTGGTGCACCCGGTACGGTCACCAAAAGATTGGTACAAAATTGGTACAGGGACTGCAAGACATGGAAATAAGAGGATGAGCAGAGACCATCGAAATTACGGCATTATCAAGGTCAGTCAGAATACAGGCCAGTTTTATCAGACAATTCAGTTTAGCATAAGTATGCCGTTTGTTCTATTTAACCCATAGATAGGGCCCTATCAGGTGCTACCACTCCGGGCCAGAGTGGATCTGGGAGCGATGGCAATGAAGGGGTACTCCGTATTCCCCAAAGCTCCAGCATTACTGGAACCTCACCATCAGATTGTTTGGTGTCATATCCAGGATACTCATTGGGGGGGGTCTTACCCCTCTGCAGAGAAGCAGTCAGTATATTCTACAACTCCAGCCGACGGGGCAATATATATATATATATATATATATATATATATATATATATATATATACAAATGCGTATATATACATATGCACATATAAATACCCTCATATATATACATATAGATATAGATATATACATATGCATTATATGTACACATATATATATACATATGAATTTACATATGCGTACATATATACACATATATACATATGTATATACATATTTATATATACGTATGCATGCCTTTATAGAGACGTATGTATACACAAACACACACAAACACACAAATATATATGTGTGTGTGTGCGGGCGCGCACGCGTGTGCGTGTGTGTGTGTGTGACAGAGAGAGAGAGAAAGAGATTTGGTAAACTAGGTTAGTAAAATTAGTACACAGAGCGTTCAGTAGATTCCGATTTGATAAAAGAAAAAGTGGCTGAATAAGTTACACATTGTTTGAGATTTTTTTTAAAGAAATTGTAATTTTTGATGAAATACGGAATACATTTTGAAAAGTCGTAAAATACCCAGAGCTTCTAGAATCACCAGCAGCTGTTACTTACGTCGAAACCTAGAAAGGTAAGATAAATAGTCTCTGGTTGTTGAATGACATATATATATATATATATATACATATATAGTCACCCACAGACAAACTGTTTCGTTCTATCAGAACTCTTCAGTGTGGCTAGACATGCAGGACACTCGAAGCCGGAATCGAAACGCGTCCAACTTTACGATAGACTAAGGCTTCAGACCACACGGCCACAAGCGGACTACGTTGACTAAGGAAATTTTTAGGTATTTTATGTTTAGCAAACAGCAGCAGCAGCCTTTGTTTACATTTAATCATACCCTATCGGCTACCAGAGAGCTCGATTTTTTTCGAAGAGCCTTGCATTATGCTAACGGTGGCCGTCAATTCCTTCGCCAGAGAGCTCATATATATATATATATATATATATATATATATATATATATATATATATATATATATATATATATATATATATTTGTGTGTGTGTGTGTGTCCCATTGAAAGAACTGGAAATATATCCGACAATATGGAAATATATAGAAATGAAAAAATAACACAAGGTCTTCAAGGGATGGTTTTATTTATTGAATTATTTGCCTGCAGTAAATGTTTTTTTTTTTTTTTTTATTCTAGCTTCATCAGGGCATGTGGTGTTATCTTTTCGTTTCATTTACAAATTCACACAACCTGATGAATCTTCGAAAAAACTGAATGTTTTAACGTTTTCATTCTTTTTTTAAATCATAATTCTAAATGACTTTAATATAAATAAATCAATAATGCCAGTAGATAAAATTACTATAATTCAATCGAATAAAAGTTTTCAAAGTTTGTTTTGAAAGTTACGCCTAAGAGCTTAATATTTGTAAACACAGACATTTGTTGATATGTCAAATTGATAAAAAAATATTCATTTTCGTCAAAGATCTTTTCTTACGCTAAAATATTTTTCAATACACAAAGTAAAATATGTGGTACCTACAATAAGTTTCCAGACTTTTTTGTAGAGGCATTTAAAATTATTGTAGACTCTCGAAAATTCACTATGTTATTGCTATACATCTTATGAGATGACTGACCAATTTTTATGATTTCAGCTTTAAATGAACAGCTACAGTAGCAATTGGAATACACCCTACTAAAGCCTGATTGTCACAGCTGGTGAATTTCAAAAATTGCAATGTGGACGTGAGGAAGAACGATATGCAATAAAATTGTGTTTCAAACTTGGAAAAAATGATGCCATGCGATGAAAGCTGGATCTACTGCTATGACCCAGAGACCAAGAGACAGAGTTCCCAGTGGAAGCATGCTGACTCTCCCAGACCCAAGAAGGACAGACAGAGCGAATCCACCCACAAACTTATGATGATCCCTTTTTTTTGAGAGCACTGGCATGATCTACATGCACTGGGTTCCCACTGGACAGACAGTCAACAAGGAATACTATGTTGAGGTTTTAAGGGAGTTCAGGAAGAGATTCCGTCGAAGAGACCAGCACTCTTCAAATCAGCTGTGGCATTTCCACCAGGACAATGCACCAGTCCACAACTCCATTCTTGTCACAGACTATTTGATGAAGATGGGTATCAACACAGTTCCTCACCGTCCTTATAGTCCAGACCTTGCTCCCTGTGACTTTTGGTTATTCCCTAAGCTCACAGGCTGTCGTTATGAGACAATTGAGGAGATGAAAGAGGCTGTGACGAAGGTCATTGACACGCTCACACAAGAGGACTTCCATGGGGCCTTCCAGAAGTTGTTGGAACAGTACAAGAAGTGCATTGCAGACGGAGGAGATTACTTCGAAGGGGACTAGAGTTTCATGTGTGTACTAGCAATAAAAGTGCCCATACGAAAAAAGTCTGGAAACTTAGTTAATGATCCTCGTATATGTATAAAGAGGATTTGGCATTAAATAACCTACAATGGTTAATATGCCATAAACCCAACCAAACCAAATCATATATATTTAATATATATGTATAAAGAGGATTTGGCATTAAATAACCTGCAATGGTTGATATGCCATAAACCTAACTAAACCAAATCATATATATTTAATATATATGTATAAAGAGGATTTGGCATTAAATAACCTACAATGGTTGATATGCCATAAAACCCAACCAACCAAATCATATATATTTAATATATATGTATAAAGAGGATTTAGCATTAAATATCCTACAATGGTTGATATGTCATAAACCCAACCCAACCAAATCCTATTAAATATATATGTATAAAAGAGGATTTAGCATTAAATAAGCCTCAATAGTTGATATGCCATAAAACTAAAGAAAACCAAAACAAATTTAATAAATTTCTAATAAAAATTTTCATAAGGTATTAGTTTTATTCATAATTTTGGGAGGTCGTAAATTAGCGACATGGACTAGATATCTTCTCTAAAGAATCTTTAAGTCACTTGACAACTACAAGACTAAGTCACTAAACTATTTGGGGCGATATAACTTAGTTTATATTCATTAATTTCAGTCAACAGAGAGAAAGAATTTAGAAAACGTATTTGGTATTTTTTCGCTAAGTAAACTTTTCCAATGTCACAAATATTCTTTTCAAGTAAACGTTTCTTTAAAAAATAGACCACTTAACCTCTGCTTTTTCACCAGATGGTCACAGACAGTCTTGTGTTATTAAAGTGTATCTTTTTGTGAGCGTGTTTCAGTGTAACCTACCAAAAAAAAGGGGGGGGCCTTTTAGTGAGCTTTCTATCAGAGCAATACAGTTTTCAAGGATTAAAAAATATCTTTCCAATTTTCCCACTAGTTTTTCGTTCTAGCAAAATGTTGGCGTTTACTCATTCAAATTTTCATATATTATTATAATAACTATGAAAATTCATTATAAATCTTTGTTATTTTCTGAAAAGAATCCTAACTGTCATCATAGATCGGTGTTACAATGGGAACTTTGCAAATTCACTGGTTGACTCTCACGTGTAAAAGTTATTTTTATTACTAAAGAATTGAATGATTCTCAGACAAAGTCAGCTACAAAAACGGACATTCTCGTGTGCCAATTGACACTTTATTTATAATAAAAAAATCAGCTTATATAAATCATTTTTAAAGCCATTGGTTATTACAAGATTTTTCTCATTATGTCTTTAATTGGAATCATTTTGAGATGAGGCTTCTAAATCTGAGAATTTTTTTTCTTAATTATTTTTTATTTATTGCGGACGTTTTGTCCTCATCTTGGTAGTTTTTGTGTTGTTTCTTCTTTCACTACGTTTCGGCCAAATTTCACCTCTGGCCTTCTTCAGGTGATTTACCGCGACCTCGGGTAGGAATGCTGAGTTTTGTAACCGTATCCCCAGTAATTATTGCCTTCCATAGTTGTTGTCTATCGCACCACGTTTTTGACCAAGTAAACCTCTGGCCGGCTTGGGTAGGATTTGAAACCGCTATCTTCTGACAATGCTCACCTGGAACCGTAGAGACTCAACGTGTTACAACGAAACAGTGTGGATGACAATATATATATGCAGAGTTTCATATACATTTGTATGTGTGTGTTTGTGAGGGAGCCTTGCCGTTTTATGCAGGATATATATATATATATATATATATATATCCTGCATAAAATCCCAAGGCTCCCTCACAAACACACAAATACAGATATATTTAGAGATGAGTAAAAAAAGTCAGTGAAAAAAAAAGGATCTTTACTTAATAATAGAAACCCGACAAGTACCAACACGGGCTAATTTAAGAAAGTCCAGAGAGAAGTAACTCTCACTAAAAAGAACAATTAGAATACATTCAAAGCCAAAATCAATTCCGGTTAGTATGCCAGACTGTAAATGAAGTAATCAGGAGAAAAAGTACTTTAAGACCAAAACTAAAAGCTGCCAGCCAAGAAGAAAGACTTCAGAAATGGAAAGAACATTTCCAAAAACAGCTCATAAACCTTACTCTAATCACTGAAAAACCAATAAAATCATTTATAACAAAATCGAGAACATTCTTTGGAAAAATCGGAGCGGTATTCGAGGAAATTGATCCACAATTTCACAGATTCTGACCACCCAATTCAGGTTAGCATAAGTACAGTTTCAATATCAAAAACAGTTCCATTTCAAACAATTCCATACACAGAGAAAAGATGGAACAATTCTATTTTCGCAGGGTGTCCCTGAAACTTATCGATGTTATAATACTTTACAAAATCACAGTAGCAATGTTTCGTCCACCGAATGGCGAAAACCGATTTTTTTGACATTGTCACTGGAGTCTGAAAAGCAGATACATTGGCACCATGTTTGATAATACACAAAACCTAAATGAAAGTCCATAGATTTAATTTTAAAAAAATGGTTTTCCACTAAAAAAAAAAAAAAGCAAAGAAGAAGCCGATATCCCACAGAATTTACTTGTCTCCAAATTTGTCACAGTATTTATCGCGCGCCCAATTAAACGCCGAAGGGCGGCCTTTCTTAAGATGGGTTAAAGCGCAGGGCCATAGCCCAGACACGCCCGGCTGTTCCAAAAATGCCTCGAGCCCTGTCGGCATTCCTTTAAAAAAAGGTTGCCCAGTCGGCTGGGGCTGGAGAATACACTGACGGCACCGCTGCAGAGGGGTAAACGCCCCATAACGAGTATCATGGATATGACACTAAACAATCTGATGGTGAGGTTCCAGTAGTGCTGGAGCTTTGGGGAATGCGGAGTACCCCTTCATTGCCATTGCTCCCAGGTCCACTCTGACCCGGAGTGGTAGCACCTGATCCTATTTACCAACCCCTCCGCTCGGGCAGGATATGACTCAAGGTCAATTTTTAAGTGGAGCTTAACAGGTTTGCATTCAGAGTTTTCCTTCTCCTAGACTAGTTGCCTCATCAAGGCTGAAGAACCCAGTCTGTCCTACTATTTACCCATAGCTGGAGGGAGAATAATTGGATTCATACCTTTCCCAAGGGTATTAGTGGTAGCACCTGATAGAGCCCTATCTATGTGTTAAATAGAACTAACAGTATACTTATGCTAAAATGAATTGTTTGAGTAAACTGAATAGCTTGAAATAGAAATGTTTTTCACAATCAAACCGTACTTACATTTAAATTGCGTGCTTATGCTTAACTGAATTATTTGAAATAGAACTGTTTTTCGACATTAAAACTGTATTTACACTCAACTGAATTGTTACATATAACTGCTTGAATAGTTTGAAATGGAAATGTTTTTGACAATTAAACTGTGTACTTATGCTAAACGGAATTGTTTTAAATAGAACAGATAATTTACATAAAAATGGATTTGGCGTTAAATAACCTACAAAGGTTGATATGCCATAAAACCCAACAAACCAAACCATCTCAAAAAAGGAAGCTTCGGGTGCCAAGCGTTAAACATAACTTCTCAAGAGAGGATTAGACTCTGGGAGACGGCCTCTGAGGCTCAAATAGTGCCGGTTTAAGCGCGCGTTGTATGGATGCCGACATAGCAAGACTAAGCAACCAAGACACACGAACTGATCCGACGTGTGACCCCAATCGACTTGTGACCCGAATCGTGAAGCTCGCTTGAATCAGAGCCAAGTTAGCTCAATCTGTCTCTTATTTATAAATGCAATTTTAACAATATATCGTCAATAAGAATATATGTTAAGCTTTAAATAAATAAATTTTTATTGTTAATATAGTACGGCAAATGTAATCTAAATTTACAAATACATACGCAGACTAGGTGGGTGATTTAGCACTCCTCGCAAATACACCTGCCCACGCTGAATTCCTACAGCATAGCTGGGAGCAAGTGGCAGAAGGCACGGGTCTCTAAGTGAACGCCGATAAAACCGAGTTCATGGGTTATAAACAATAAAGAGCCACTGTAAACGACAAGCCTCAAAAATCAGTCGACCAAGTCACATACCTCGGGAGTAACATCTCATCGACTGAAAGTAATGTCATCATACGTCTAGCGAAGGCGTGGAAGAATAGTAGCAGGTTATCGATCGTGTAAAAATCTAATCTCTCGGAATGTCTTTCAAACTGTGGCTGTATTAGCACTATTGTATGTATGCACCCCGGGGACATCAACAATAGGCTCGGATAAAAAGATTGATGGGAAGAATAGAAAAATGCTACGTGCTGTTTTGAAGAAATCCAGGGTGCATCTGCCCACAAAACAGCAGATATAAGGCTACTTATCGCCTTTCTCAGATATCATTAAGATATATGACATGTGAGGCATCGCAGGAAAAGAAAGGAGGAACCCATAAGTGACCCATGGACGAACAGTGTAAGTAGATCACTAGAAAATCACATACAAAAGCTCAGAGTGGACGCTTGATGCAGTAAGATATATATATATATATATATAGTAAGATATATGCAGTAAGATATATGCAGTAAGATATATATATATATATATATATATATATATATAGAGAGAGAGAGAGAGAGAGAGAATGAAAGAAAATAAATATAAAAAGGTTTTTCTTAAATCAAGAAAATTCGCAAACGCGGATTTATAAAGAATAAGAACAACTACAAGATATAATGATAATAATGATACAAATGAAGAAGAAGAAGAAGAAGAAGAAGAAGAAACAGTAAATAATGATAATAAAGAAGAAAAAGAGGGAGAGGAAGACGAAAAAATAGAGGATAATAATAATAACGAAGAAAAGAAGAAGACAGTGAATGATAATAATAATGATAATGGCGAAGAAGAAGAAGAAGAAGAAGAAGAGGAGGAGGAGGAAGAAGAAGAAGATAGTGAATAATACTAATAATAACGACGAAGAAGAAGAAGAAGCAGAGGAAGAAGAGAGTGAATTATAATAATAATGACGAAGAAGAAGAAGAAGAAGAAGAAGACAGTGAATAATAATAATAATAATGAAGAAGAAGAAGAAGAAGAAGAAGAAGAAGAAGAAGAAGAAGAAGAAGAGGCGGAAGAAGAAGACAGTGAATAAATAATAATAATAATAATGAAGAAGAAGAAGAAGAAGAAGAGGCGAAAGAATAATAATGATAATAAGAATGAAGAAGAAGAAGAGGAAGAAGAAGAAGAAGAAGCAGAGGAAGAAGAAGAAGAGTGTGAATGATAATAATAATAATAATTATAATGACGAAGAAGAAGAAGAAGAAGCAGAGGAAGAAGAAGACAGTGAATAAATAATAATAATAATAATGAAGAAGAAGAAGAAGAAGAAGAAGAAGAAGAAGAAGTGTAGACAGTGCATAAAAAGGAATGTGGAGGACATGTGTATACGAGAGAGCGTCGTACGAAACTACAGCCACTGATGCTTTCTTTCTTTCTTTCTTTCTTTCTTTCTTTCTTATTCGCAATACAATTGCAGCGTTTGTGAGAAGGGCGAAAACCCACAAACAAGAAAAGTTATCCCACTAAAGTGAAATCAACTCCCGGAGGCTGCTGCATTGTATCAAAACTTTGCCACAAAATACAAATATTTACAAATCTAGCATCTCAGCTGGGCAGCCATTTCCATAAGTGGGTCTCGCTTGCGTTCAGTCGGCAAAAATGGCGCCAATTTGTGATTACTTCCTCTATCTACAGGCATTCACCTAGATTATGAGTTCGTATTATATAACAAACAGGATATTCATTGTTTGCACCAAAATCATGAAAGTAACTTTTGTAAAATATCAGATATATTTTTTTCTTGTACAACACCATGGTAAAAAGAGTTCTAAAATAGGAAACATGATTTTAAAAGCGATTAAAATTGACAAAAATGAATATAAAATTTTTGTGCCAATCGACCGACACTTCTTCAAAAATCAACAGCTGGTATTTAATAATGAAGGAGTTTAATTTAAGTGAGGACACAAAAAGAAAAATTCATTAAACTCCAGATCAAGTCAATGACTCCCTGAATATTTCATATTTGATATCTCTCTCTCTCTCTCTCTTTCAGTCTCTATGTACCATAGCCATGATATGTCTATGTGTGAAACGTACATCGAATGTCCATAAAGATAGAACATAGGAATCTTGAAACACAAAAAACACTTACGACTTCTTAGTTCAGGTACGAAAGTTTTTATTACCTTTGAGTTTAAAGGTTCTTCGACATAAGGAGAGAGATACACATTCCTTCTATTCTGGCTTTTTCATCTGCCCCCCGATCTCGTGCGACATCTGCCCAAGGCCTCCGCAAGCAAGCGAAGGTCAACCGTCTTCTCCTGAGGCAGGTCTCAACTCAACTAACTGACTTTTTCAAAATCCCCAAAATTCTCCGCGCGCTTCCGGTGCGTGACGTCACCCGCACTCTGTAACCCCGTTTCCCATCAGGGCTATTGTGACATCCCTGAGTGACACGTCCGCTCCGCGCGCACGCGTGTGAACTCCTATGTTAATGTTGCACATAAGTAACCCATGCACTGAGCCGAAAGGTTCTCAGCCTAACTAAACCCAAAGGCTTAAACCGAAATCCCTCGGCCATTATATTACATCTCTCTCTCCGTTGTGATGCTGGCAAAAAAAAAAAAAAAACAAAAACAAAAAAAAAATATGGGGAACACAAAAAGGGTTGATAGAAAAACATATATATTCAAGTAACAGAAACAAGGTACAAGTGAATCTGGTTAAACAGTCATTAGTTAATATGAAGCTGAGAGTCCAGTGGGGTAGAGACTAAACGTCCACTACGCTAGTGGTATCTCACGTGATTGTGTCACGTGGGTTTAGTCAGCGGTATTTATTATCCATCCTTCAACCGGACAAGTATGGCACAAGGCCTTTTTTAGGTGGGTTGGGGGCTGGGCCGGAGCCCACACGCGCCCGGCATTCTTAAAAATACCGCTGGCCCTGTCGTTATTTCCCTAAAGAGGGGCGCTTCAGGCACCAGGCAATTAACCTAACCCCCCCGAAGAGGGTTAAAGCCTGGGTGGACGGCCCCCTGAGGCCAGAGGAATCTCGAGTGCCGAGGCACACCCGGCCAGATCCGTACCGCTGACAACGGCCGGTCAAAATGCGTCCAAACAACTGGAGAGGCGCACCAAACACGGGGGTTTGGTAAGCTCTCCTGACGCACTGTTGACAATTTATAGAGGAGGGCGAGTCCATTTTGTAGGGAGTACAACTCTCTCTTTCCCTCTCTCTCTCTATCCCCAGAGTCAGACAATGTATTGTAATCAAATGATGGGGTGTTTAGTGTGAACCCTGTACAGAACAGAGAAGAACTTGGTATTTAACTTACTTTCCACTAAGTCAAGAGGCGACACAAGGTCATTTCAGAGTTGGTGCCGAACGCGAATCGAGACTCATGAGCGGCTGTTACAAAAAATATTTGCTCCATTTGGCATTCTCCATACTGAGGTACCTCAGGCGCTAAGGCATGAACTCATCCCTTCAAAGCAGCTATTGCCTAAGGGAACTGACCCCTAGAACGAGGCGATTCAGTTCAACAACACCCACTCCGCATGAATGCCAAGCAAGACACATGCTTGAAAACTTGCAGAACAAAGAATAGAATTCTTCTGAATAATTGACACGACATCCATTTATGTTCAACAAGTGCTCACCAATGGCGGATTCATGTGTTTATGAATACCCGGATGATGTTATTGGTTCATGTATACGGATAGAACCCGGAACATTTGGACAATCGTCACCTCTAATCGTTGGATATTTTACCCATATAGCATTGACGCAAGATATATATAATCTAGCCGTAAGACCCGCACATCGAAATATTTTAAAACGTTTTTTTATGTTACTGATTTTTTATTTTGATATCTATACGAATATGTGTATACGTCAGATTTGAGATTATTTTTGGTCTAAAAGTTAAGCAATCACACCCACTGTGCATTGATATACACATTTTTTGTATTGATCTTTCTGAATAGTTTTTTTTTTCCTTTTTAGAAATAATTATAAGGTATGAAGTATTCCTATCTAATGCAAATAATTTTACGCAGAGTCGTAAGGTTTCAAGTATTTCAAATACAAATATGTTTTCAAGCAAATGTTTTCATTTAATAATTCTTTGTTTTCTTGTGGTTAGGTTTCGTTCATAGCGTAATAGTTACCGTCGTAGGAAGTGAATACAGGGACCCGAGTTCAAATCCTGAACGAGACTACATTTGACATAGCGCTAATTACTATCTTTGGAAAAGGGGTGAATTATACTATTGTTATTTCAGCAATGGGTAAATAGCAGGACAAACTGGACTCTTTAAACATGTTATGGCCACCGATCTAGGAGAAGGAAAAATCTGAATGTAAACCAGTTAAAATACACTTAAAAATTGACCTTGTGTCGCATCCTTCTTGTGTGGAGGATTTGGTGTATATATGTATATATATATACGAGGATCATTAAATAGGTTTCCAGATTTTTTCGTATGAGAACTTATATAGATAGTCCAGACGTGAAAATCTAATCCCCTTCGAAGTAATCTCCTCCAGCTGCAATGCACTTGTTGTACCGTTCCAACAACTTTTGGAAGGCTCCATGGAAGTCCTCTTGTGTGGGCGTGTCAATGATCTTCGGCATGACCTCTTTCATCTCCTCAATTGTCTCATAACGACAGCTTCTAAGTTTTTCCTTAAGCTAAGGGAATAACCAAAAGTCACAGGGAGCAAGGTCTGGACTATAGGGAGGCCGAGGAACTGTCTTGATGCTCATCTTGGTCAAATAGTCTGTGACAAGGATGGACTGGTGCATTTTCCTTGTGGAAAGGCCACTGACCCGATTTAAAGACCACTTACGAATAATTATCCTAAACTTTAATAAAACTGACTCTACATTCTTTATTTTTGATAATGATCATCTTACAACCTGTATTTAATATGGCTAAGTACTGCTTACAAATAATTATCCTAAACTTTAATAAAACTGACTCTGCAACCTTTATTTTTAATAATCACCATCTTACAACCCGTATTTAATATGGCTAAGTACTGCTTACAAATAATTATCCTAAACTTTCATAAAACTCACTCTACATTCTTTATTTTTAATAATGACCATCTTACAACCCATATTTAATATGGCTAAGTACTGCTTACAAATAATTATCCTAAACTTTAATAAAACTCACTCTACATTCTTTATTTTTAATAATGACCATCTTACAACCTGTATTTAATATGGCTAAGTACTGCTTACAAATAATTATCCTAAACTTTAATAAAACTCACTCTACATTCTTTATTTTTAATAATGACCATCTTACAATATGTGTTTAAAATGGCTAAGTACTGCTTACAAATAATTATCCTAAAATTTAATAAAACTGACCCTACATTTTTATTTTTAATAATGACCATCTTACAACATGTGTTTAAAATGGCTAAGTACTGCTTTCAAATAATTATCTTAAACTTTGACAAAAACGATTGTACATCGTTGATTTTTTTATAATGACTATCTAACAACCCATATTCAATATAGCTAAATTGTGTTGAAAAATAAATATCTTAAACTTTAATAAAAGGGATTCTACATTCCTTATTTTTGGTAATGACCATCTTACAACCTCTCTGTAATAGGAGTAAGAACCGCTTAGGAATAATTATCTTAAAAGCAACTCTTCGTATGAGACTTAACTATATCAGATATTGAGACTCCAATTTTGGACATCCACAAAACCTTATGTCACCTTTTCGTTACTATTACTCCCAAGTCGACTTTGACACGGAGTGGCAGTACTAGTTAGGGATCTATCTCTTGATGAAAGATAACTGGAACCTTATTTTCAAATTTCATTTTACTGTCATATTCAAGACAAGCCTTTTTTTTTTAGCGAGGTTGGTCTTACCCGTCTGCAAGAGATACAGTCAGGGTATTCTAAACGCTGTCGATTGAGGGTATTATATGACAGATAAGAAGTTTAGTTCTTACGTTAGATTTTAGCATCCTCGGCATACAGAGTATTTTCTTTTCTTATATCCCCTACCGTCAAATAAAGAAAGAATTACGGCTTTGCTTTGTTAAACTAAGGAATAAATCAACGATGAATATTTTCAGTGACCCTAGACAGTGACCCTAGACAGCAGAGGTAATTTATTAAATGAAAAAAAAAAACCCATAAATCTTGAGCCATTACATTCGAGCTTTTGTGAAAATAGATAAGTGCATGTTGAAATATTTTAGGGTAGTAGCCAAGAATAAATATCCCCGAGGATAATTAAAACAAATTTGTTCTGCAACCTATCCACTAGAAATCCGAAAATATTATCCATTTCTGTAGGAGCAGAAAATTCAAGTATTTCCCAAGCTTAATTGTCGTACAAGGCCAGAATTTATAGATCACTCAGTGAGAATCGAACTCATTAACAATGTTCTTCTTATCTAGCTTGTTGACAATTACATCACATCAGGCGACCTTCTTTCTAAACTTAACTTAGTCAAGGCACAAGGTCAGTGATATTGAGCACTAAGTGAGAATCAATCTCATTACCAAAGGTCTCCTAATCTAGCTTGTTAACAATTGCATCACATCAGGTACCTTTCTTACTAAACTTCACTTAGTCGTGGCACAAGGTCAGTGATATGGAGCACTCAGTGAGAATCGAACTCATTAACAATGGTCTCCTAATCTACTTTGTTAATAATTGCATCATATCAGGTGCCCTTTTTGCTAAGTTTAGCTTAGCCGTGGCACAAGGTCAGTGATATGGAGCACTCAGTGAGAATCAAACTCATTAACAATGGTCTCCTAATATAGCTTGTTAACCATCACACCATGTGACCTGCAACCTTTTTAATAAGCTTAGCTTCGTCGTAAACGATGTGTGGGGTACCTAGTGGGGATCCTTTTTTGCAAATTCCTTCCTCGTCAGTGAATTTAACGAAACACTAAAATAAGACGAAGGAAATACTCCCTGATGGAGCATAAAATAGAGCGACTGCATTCATTGCAGGCGAGTAAAACCCCGCCCTACCACTGGATATGATAAAAAAATACCTTCCGCGTTTTAGGGAAGGAGAGACACCTATTCATTGCCATGACACCCATGGCCACCAAGATCAAGAGTGGTAAAACCTGTTTGGGTACCATTTGGGGATAAAAGAAATCAAACAAATGAAACGTTCTTTGAACAAGACATTATCCTCAACTTTAATAAGAGTGATTCTGCATCCATTATTTTTAACAATGACCATCTTATAACCTGTATTTAATATGGCTAAGTACTGCTTACAAATAATTATCCTAAACTTTAATAAAACTCACTCTACATCCTTTATTTCTAATAATGACCATCTTACAACCTGTATTTAATATGGCTAAGTACTGCTTACAAATAATTATCCTAAACTTTAATAAAACTGACTCTAAATTCCTTATTTTTAATAATGAACATCTTCAAATCCGAATTTAATATGGCTAAGTACTGCTCAGGAATAATTATCCTCAAATTTAATAAATAATGACTATCTTACAACCTGTATGGAATAGAAGTGAACCCTGCCTCGTATTTTAACCATCTCTCAATATAATATGTTAGTTTGGAGCATTCACTCCTTCCTAAATCAAATCACCAAAATAATCATGGAACGTTGTAGGTTTTTCTTTCGCACTGGACATTCTATTTTCATCATCGGAAATCTCAATTTAACGGATGTCAACAAAAAAGATTTCTTGAATCCTTTATTTATTTTCTAAATAAAGGGATCAGTTTTTATCCCTTTGAATATTCAAACTATTTTCTTCATCTTTCTTGTTATACTCACAACAGTTCGGCCGATATGTTCTTCAAACTCTTTCATGACATATGGCGCAATCAATAAAGTGTTGTTTCGACAGTATTTCTGAGTAAAATCATCTGGCGCTTTTAAGTCCAATCCCACCAAAGATAACTTAATATAGCTTAAGACTAGTCTTAACCTGTGTTAATCTTGCTTAAGACTAGTCTTAACCTGTGTTAATCTTGCTTAAGACTAGTACCCAGTCAAGATTAACAGAATTAGGACAGTCTACCCCCGTGTTCAATTGGCGATTCTGTGTAGACACCCGAATTTGTCATAATACACTTTAAAAAGCCTGAAGAATATATCGGCCAAAATGTTCTGAGGATAACAATAAATATGAAGAAAATAATCCTAAGGGATAAAAATTATCGAGCTTCATCTGAGAAATTTGGGCAAATAGAAGAACCAGCATAATCGTGGAATGTTGTTACAATAGCATCCCGACAGGTTCGCAGATCGTCATGGCGAAAGAAATCATAATAATAAAAAAAGATGACAGGAACGAAGGTAATAAATGAACAAGAGACAGGTGTTATGGTTAACAAGTCGGCTTTTTTAGACATGAACAGCTGCTGGAAAGATGATAGCTATGTCGACGCTAATGTTGATGCTCGGCTGATAAATTCCGCCTTGAACGCTGGGCAAGTACTAAATACATATGATTTGGTTTGGTTTTTATAGCATATCAACCATTGTGGGTTATTTAATGCCAAATCTTCTTTAAACATATATATCATATATATATGATTTGGTTTAGTTGGGTTTTATGGCATATCAACCATTGTAGGTTGTTTAATGCCAGATCCTCTTTATACATATATATTAAATATATAGGATTTGGTTTGGTTGGGTTTTATGATATATCAACCATTGTAGGTTATTTAATGCCAAATCCTCTTTATACATATATATCACATATATATGATTTGGTTTGGTTGGGTTTTATAGTATATAAACCATTTATTTATGCTAAACTGAATTGTTTAAAATAGAACTGTTTTGACATTTAAACTGCATACTCATGCTAAACTGAATTGTTCGAAATAGAACTGTTTCGATATTTAAACCGTGTTCTTATGCTGAACTGAACTATCTGAAATTTAACTGCTTTTAAAGAAAACCTGTACCTATACTAAACTGAGTTAGCTGAATTAGAATTATTTGAATAAACTGAATAGCTTGAAATAGAAATGTTTTTGACAATTAAATTGTGTACTAATGCTAAATTGAATTGTTTGAAATAGAACTGATTTGTGATATAAAAATGGATTTGGCGTAAAATTACCTACGAAAGTTGACATGCCATAAAATCCAACTAACCAACCAACCAACCAACCAAGAAGCCACCAACAGAAGTAAGAAAGAATTGTCATACTGTGAAGATACCCCCTCGGTCCCCCAAATACATCAACTTCTTCGAAACATTTCAATCTTGGCCGGTGATCATCTAGTGGTTCCAATAGGGGCATCGCACATTTCTTCATGGCTACAAGAAATACAATCAAGGGAGTGGGAGGAAAGAACAAACGAACAATATGGGCTTGGATTAACTCAAGTGCAAGAAGGGTTAAGTTTTGACACTCTGCATTCCTTATGCATGTGTAGACTAACGTTAGCGTGGATTTCTAGCGAAATTTCTACAAAGCTACGAGGAATGCCAACTCATCTTGACTGGTCTTCCCTCACTGCTGCTGGACTCTATCTCCTACCGACTGGTCTCTTCTGCTGTTCGGTGTCAACTGCCAACTGCCACTCTGCGTCGCCTGTCGCCAACTGACTTCCCTGAGTTCCTTTGTCCAACTCCT
Source organism: Sepioteuthis lessoniana (assembly GCA_963585895.1). NCBI lineage: Eukaryota > Metazoa > Mollusca > Cephalopoda > Myopsida > Loliginidae > Sepioteuthis > Sepioteuthis lessoniana. The sequence goes on from OY757944.1 coordinate 34,482,872, forward strand.
GACTCGCGTTCCCTTACCCACTTCCGGTCACGTCGAATATCACGGGCTCAGACCTTTGTTTGGTTTCGCGCCAATACAGACAAAGGGATCGTCTGCTGGGCAGACCACGTACATAGTGTCACAATACTTTCAATCTAGAAGTTGGCCCCAGCCCGAACACTTGCCATTCACAACCATTCAATGGGGCCTTGTCTTTGACTTGGGCAAATGTCATTACACCAGTCTATGATATTTAATCAGCATTGTTGTAACATTTTCAAAAGGTGAAAAATTATTTACTTATAGACCGAAAAGTGTGTTTGATTGTCAAGTTTGGTTATGCTTTCTTTCTTTACTGACATATAAACCTTGTTTGGGTATTTAATCCCAAAGCCATCATTGGAGAAGGACACTAACCAAATAAAATCATATATATCTAATGTATATGTATAAAGAGGATTTGAAATTAAATAACCGACAACAGTTCCACATGCTATAAAACCCAACCAAACCAAATCATATACATTTGATACATATGTATAAAGAGGATCTGGCATTAAATAGCCTACAATGGTTGATATGCCATAAAACCTAACCAAACAAAATCATATGTATTTAATATATATGTATAAAGAGGATTTGACATTAAATAACCTACAACAGTTCCATATGCTATAAAACCCAACCAAACAAAATCATATTTATTTAATATATATGTATAAAGAGGATTTGGCATTAAATAACCTACAATGGTTGATATGTCATAAAACCTGACCAAACAAAATCATATATATTTAATATATATGTATAAAGAGGATCTGGCATTAAATAACCTACAATGGTTGATATACCATAAAATTCAAACCAACCAGCCAATGTGGTGGATCTAAGATCTTAAATTTTTTTTTTTGTTGACAAACCCAAAATTTACTCACAACTTGGCTCCCAGTTGCAGAAACCAGCTTCACTCTCCGCACCAGGCAAATTTAGAGTTACTTTATTATATAAAATTTCATATTAAAGTGTCCCGTTTCCCAACTTATTTGATTAAAAACAATTAGAGGTACACATTTAATATCATAATAGAAGATTAAATCTCATAGATAGTCACCAGCGATTACCTGACCCCGTTGATAGCACTGAACTCAGTATTTATATATACGAGTATATATATATTCAGGGTTTTTTTTTTAAAGAAATTTTAGCACTTCTGTCAGAGCGTTTCTACGATTCTATGGTATCAAAAAGTCACTATCTGTTCATCATTCATATCAACACATACTTGGAAACTTCCACTGGTGATTAAAAAAATGTTAACACTCCTCTGAGACTACGAACATTGATATGAAAAGCACATGGGAAATATTTCAATAATGTGTTAGTAGATAAGGTGAAAAAGTAAATATTGTCTGAAATCATCGTATCGTAAAGATGATCCCATTGAAAAGGTTAACATTCTTTTGATTATCTCCTGCAATTCGCTTGGTTGGATTTGGTGCTTGTTTTATATAGACATCCAAGTTGATTAGATAATCATGGCATGTAAACTCCCTGTACCTCAAGGAGTGTTTTAAAGCATCGGCTCGGAATATTTTAGCTTTAAATGTATTAATCAAATTCACAATCATTTTAAACAGGTAAACACTTAAAACTTGATGCAAAATCAATGTTTTAAGATCTAATGTATCAATAAAGTTCGCTGTCATTTTAAACAGATAAACATCTCATACTTACTTATAATATCAATGTTTTAAGAGCCAATGTATTGATAAAGTTCACATTCATTTTAAACAGCTAAACACTTCATACTTAGTTGTAATATCAATGTTTTCAGAGCCCACGTATTGATAAAGTTCACATTCCTTTTAAACAGTTAAATACTTCATACTTAGTTGCAATATCAATGTTTTCAGAGCCAATGTATTTAATAAAGTTCCCAATCATTTTAAACAGCTAAACACTTCATACTTAGTTGTAATATCAATGTTTTAAGAGCCAATGTATTAATAAAGTTCACAATCATTTTAAACAGGTAAACACTTCATACTTAGTTGTAATATCAATGTGTTTAAGAGCCAATGTATTAATAAAGTTCACAATCATTTAAAACAGCTAAACACTTCATACTTAGTTGTAATATCAATGTTTTAAGAGCCAATGTATTAATAAAGTTGACAATCATTTTAAACAGCTAAACACTTCATACTTAGTTGTAATATCAATGTGTTTAAGAGCCAATGTATTAATAAAATTCACATACTAAACCGTCATTTTTTACGGAGTTGTTTCTTAAGAAAGTTATTTTTGCTTACAGTCCAATCAAATACGAATCATATTTAAAAAAATCTATTTGACCTATGCATTGGACCATAGTGGACCTGGGAGTAATGGCAATGAAGGGATACTCTACCGTTCCCAGACTTCGAGAACTGGAGTCTCTTCATAAGATGCAGTTTTGTGTCATACCTAGTATACCCCTTTTTGATAGGGGCGTCTTACTCTTCGGTAGTATTCTAGCTGTTGCTGAAAAGTCCTTCGATCAACTAAGAATATTTCTTTTTTTCTTTTGTATTTTGAAAATTCACAATCATTTTAAACAGATAAACACTCCGTATTTAGTTGCAATATTTATGTTTTAAGAGACAATGTATTAATAAAGTTCACAGTCATTTAAACAGCTAAACACTTCATACTTAGTTGCAATATCAATGTTTTAAGAGCAAATAAATTAATAAAGTCGACAAATATTTTAAATAAGTTTATCTGACCCATGGATTGGATTCCAACAGGTAAGATCACACTGTGTCACAGTAGAGCTGGAGGTAATGGCAATGAAAAAGCGACTCTACACTCTCCAGATTTTCGGCACAGGAGCCTCAGCACATCGCCGAAAGTTTTAATCACCGCTAAAAATATCCATCATTAGTCATCGTAGTGTCCGGAACTATCGTAGTAACTATTGTTCCATGGCGATATCTCATACTGTTATATTCTCATAATCATAACAACACAATAATAAATAGACGCACGAAGACATCTTTAACAAAATATGTACCTCTCACTTTATTGCAAGGGTTCGAAAAGGTTATTCAAGGTTTGCGTGTGAGAGGGAGTTGGAGACCGAACAGAAACTGCAATACTTTGACCCCTACTCCTATGGCCGTCAGCGTTGTGTCTTTCTTGTTCTCCTGATGCTCAACCGGAGGCCCAGAGGCCCACTCTGCTGGGTGATGGCTTTCTTTTCTGCATCTTATCAGTAACTTCTCTGGACCCCAACTCATCAGGGCTCCAAGGCCCCTTCGGCCTGATGTGGCTTTTCCTACCACATCTCGTCTATAACTCCCACTCCAGCTCTAACTGCAACTCGAACTCAACTCAACTCAGTTATATAATAGTTCAACGCCCACTTGATCGCCCACTCGATCTTTGAAATCGCATGTTTGATCGTCATCAAGCGGAAATAACAGTCACGCAGTTCACAGGTTACTCTCTTCCGGTGCATCAGTCTATGAGTGTTCCATGGGAATTTTTTTAACTCGTCCCATTTCATCAGCCAAATTCCTCCCACGCGATTTCCTCTTATAACTGCCATTAGAATGTGTCACTTCCTTCCGGTACATCACTCTGAATGGCATTTTTGGCCGGGTCGAAGGTCAAAATACCACAATACCGTTTGATATAATTTGACCATTATTTAAAAAAAATATAGATAACCATATAAATATCCATCATTAGTCATCGTAGTGTCCGGAACGATCGGAGTAACTATTGTTCCATGGCGATATCTCATACCATTTGATATAATTTGACCATTATTTCCCCCCCCCCAAAAAAAAAACTATAGATAATTATATAAATGTTTTACATGCCTGACGCAAATTTATGATAAAACAAGGCCATGATATAGAAGTTACGGACATTTTTATCTTCACGACTGATTTTTGTTTTGTTTTCTTTCTCTTTCCAGGAATTACCAGACATTATACGACATGAGTGATTCTTTGTTGTTTTGAAGAAATTATAATTTCGGTAAGTTTTAATAAACATTTCTTTTACTGTTAAAAGCATTAACTCACTCGAGAGGATGATATTGTTTTTATTAGTCACATCACGTCGTAGACGACAAACATGGAGGAAGTTTCAGATCCTTCCAGCTTCCATGACGAAAATCCAGAGAGTGTTTCATTGACTGCAACCGAGACATAATAGATATGAATAAGTATAAATTGATAAGAAAAAAATGACATAGATAGATAGATAGATAGATAGATAGATTGAAACCGACTTAGATAGATAGATAGATAGATAGATAGATAGAAACTGACTTAGATAGATAGATTGATAGATAGATAGATTGAAACCGACTTAGATAGATAGATAGATAGATAGATAGATTGAAACCGACTTAGATAGATAGATAGATAGATAGATAGATTGAAACCGACTTAGATAGATAGATAGATAGATAGATAGATTGAAACCGACCTAGATAGATAGATAGATAGAAACCGACTTAGATAGATAGATAGATAGATAGATAGATAGATAGAAACGGACTTAAATAGATATATAGATTGATAGATAAGGACACCCTGGCAAAGAAAGAAAGAAAGAAAGAAAGAAAGAAAGAAATTTGCTGCAAAAATGTCAATGTAAAATTTTTGTTGTTGTATTGACCAAGTTAATTTTTTGGTAGGTGTCGAGAAATCTTCTGAGGAAATTAGATTAAATGTGAGGTTATGAGAAAAGAATGATAACAGTAATTACAATTACTTAAATTAAAGTTCAAATATGGATGACTGGATTTCCTTCTCCCTTGTGCCATATTTATGTAAATTTATGGACATTATGATGTTTTATCGTCAAGGTGAATGATACACAGAGAAGAATGAGTGCTTCATATATTTATTCAGCACCAAAATTCGTTGCTAACGGATACATACAAAAAAGACAGTATAATAAGTTACAAACAATTAACAAGAAAATTCACAAGGTATTGAGGAGGATCAAAATGATGTGTAGCCAAACGAAGAACGATCAGTGCGAATATTAATCAGTTTATTAAATCAACCCTCGAAGTCTTTAATCAATGGCTATTTATAGCTATGTACCAGTTCATCTGGAAGAGAACTGAAGTCCGCACTAAATAAAAGATTAATTCTCAGCTGAAGGGCTGTTTAGCCACTCTACAACCTATACATATTTTGGGGGGAATAGGGTGATACCTTTTTGAAATTTGGTCTTATGACCCCGCGTTTTATTTATTTACCACTTGGTATTTTGACGTTCGACTCGTGATTCTGGATTTTTGATACTGGACCCGTGATTCTGGATTTTTGACACTGGACTCGTGATTCTGGATTTTTGATACTGGACTCGTGATTCTGGATTTTTGACGTGATTCTTTTCCTTTGGATTTGTGAACCCGGATTAGTGATACCGACATCTTCACTGTGTGGTTGGTATCCTAGGTAGACGGCCTTTTTGAGCGAATACCAGCCCAAAATACTGATTTTAAACGCTAACACCCTGCGTCACCATATTACTATTTGGCCATTTATGTCTTAATTTTTGGCGGTTGACTATTGGCACAGTGGGCAGAGGGTTATCCAAAGACCGGTGTTCAGTCCCAGGTTGAGTTATACTAAAGAATTAAAAAGTGATACTTGATGCGTCTTTGCTTACCACTCAGCATTATAAGATGGGTCAAGGCCATGAGGAACAATCGAAGGAAAGGAAAAGCGCCATCGCTTACACATCGGTGGAGTAACTATAGAAAAGAGACTCTTCGAGTCACCCTCGACCAAGGTTGGCAAACTTACTTATATCAGAGGATCATTCAAATGATACGGTGAAATAATGCCAAAGGATTTGGCAACAGGAAGTTCTATTTATTGATGCATCCTTTTACGGGAAACCAATAGTAATAGATCCTTTCATATCCTAAAAGACTGTCCGCATGACCTTCTTTATTGAGTGCTGTGCCCTGAACAATTTCTTTACCAGAGAGTCAGCGTGTTTCCACTCCATAAACTGTCTTTTTTGAATCGGGGTTTAGCCAAACAGTAAACATATTGTTTTTTTTACTAAAACATGATTCTCCGTTTACCTCACATATTCTTCTATAAATTTCATATGATTTGCAATTCTCAACCCCCCAAAATTGATGACAGAATTCTGTTCAATCCCGATTTGCTGCCATTTTGAATAGCCTCAAAACAAATATCTTTGCAAGATTAAAACGATTTTTTCTATAAGCCAATTCCTAACAATACGGAGTCTGTTATATAATTGTGGAAGGATTTTTTCATACAATCATTTTTCGTTTTATATATCTTATCTTTCGGTTTAGTTAGGCCTAGAACCTTTCGGCTTAGTGCATGGGTTAGTTAGGTGCACAAATTGAGTGCAGGTGTTCACGCGCGCGCGGGGAGGATGTGACAATCACAGATGTCACAATAAAAACCCCAGATAGAAAATAATACTGGGGATGTGAATGACGTCATCCCCGGAGGCGATGGGCCGGGATTCTTAGTGATTTTGAATAAAAGCAGTGAGTTGAGATTTGAACTTAGACGAAGCGGGTTGATTTTTCGGACCTGGGCGAGGCCAGCCAGTTTGTGGACTGCGGGTGCGCACACGCGCGTTGGTTGAGTCAGTGAGTTGAAAGCTGACGATGCACGAACAGTCAGCATAGAAACATTGTGTCTCTCTCTCTCCTCGTGACGAAAACCTAAACTTAAAGAAGGTAATAAAAGTTTCGTACCTGAACAAAGAGAGTCGTCAGTGTTGCGTGTTTTTCGGATTCCTATGCGTATGAACGTTCTATTCTATGAATATTACGAACATTATGAATGATTCCCTATGTTTTTATTTCACATATTCGTAACTTGGTCCTATCTTGAGTATATTACAAATTTACATTTATGAAAAAAGAAATGATTTTTCTTTTTTTTCATTTCCCTTATTTATTAAATGCCACTCGTGCTATTTCTCATAAGCCCACTTTTCTGGTTTGTTCAAAATAACAAACTTTCGTGGGTTATTTAATGCAAAATCAATCCTAGTAGAAAAATAGCAGTGGTACTATTTAATCCAAAGCTGTAGAGATAAGTGAGTTCATGCCTTTCCCAAAATTATTTGTCTGATAGTGAATGTAATGAGGCATCTAGAGTTCGAACTCACTAAGATGTCGCAGTCAAGCACGTTAACCACTACACTACGGGGAATCCCTTTTTCAATTGAATAATAAGATAGCTCTAAAAATGTCTTAGTCATGGAGGGAACTTTGCTATTGCCTTGTTACACTGTCAAATCAACAAGTTCCAAACTGGACATTTACAATGATAATAGGTTTCTTGTCATTATAATAAGGTTAAAATCAAATTATCATTTTGTCCACAGTCATTATTAAAAATAGACAACAAAACTTAACAAAATATAACAAAATACATGGTAAGTTGATACTTCAAGGAGCTTAGACAGTTAATATATATATATATATATATATATATATGATATCATGATCACATAACCAAGAAACTGCAATTCAGAAAGTCTATCCTAAGATCCATATATTCATCACGGACAATAAACATTCTTTATCTATGAATAAATAAATATTATTTATAAATTATATATATATATATATATATGTGTGTGTGTGTGTGTGTGTATGTATGTGTGTGTGTGTGTGTGTCTGTGTGCGTGTGTGTGTGTAGTTAATATATACACTCACACACTCACATACACACATATATATATGTGAGACTGTGTGTGTAGTTTCATGATCACATATCCAAGAAACTACCATAATCTTCTGTTCATCTGGTTTGGCTTATGAAAAGTTTAGTTTGGTTGGGTTATATGGCATATCAACCATTGTAGGTCATTTAATGCCAAATACTCTTTATTCATGTATATTACACACACATATATATATATATATATATATATATATATATATATATATATATACGTATGATTTGTAAACACATTTAGTAGATATTCTTAAACGAGCTTGTTAAATGGTTTCGAGTATTGCTATAAAACAGTCACAATTTAACATCAGACATTCGTTTGCATACGGTTTGTTCTATTTGACCCATAGATAGGGTGCTAACACTTCATACCAGAGTGGATCTGGGAGCAATAGCAATGAATGGATACTCCACATTCTCTAAATCTCCAAGGGTGAAGTCTCACCATCAGATGTTTTAATGTCATAACAGGACATTCGTTGGATAGGGTTGTTATCCCCCTGCAGAGATGAAATCGGTGTAAACTACTGCCCCAGTCGAGTGGATCGTTATGGAAAAAATTTAAGTGCTTCGTCATGATCAAATCACTGAGCCAAACTTTTACGATTGTCATACGGGGTCAATCTATCGTCACTGTTGAGTCAAAAAATGGTTTCTTTAGGTTCTGCAGAAACAGCCTTCCAAAGATTTCAAAACGTTGAACTCTTAGACTTTCTCAGAGTTCATGCGAAACCCATTCATTGAGTTTCTTCAACTTAGCAATTTGCAGATACCCATTGCCTGATATATTTCTCTAACTCTTTGACGTGGATTTTATTCAACAAATGTTTTCAGATATTGGTCGTCAATTGAATGACGTCCTCTAACCTTCTGATCTTCAAGATTCGTATCCCCCTTGACAGAACTTCTGAAAACAATACCGTTCTGTCCGAGCAAAAGTAGATTCTTCATTCCATTCTCTGATGATATTGTTAGCTGTTTGAGAAAAATTATAACCAACTTTGAACTCATACCAAAAAAAAAGGAATCAGATAATCATGATAATGGGCAAATAACCTTCAGAATCAAATTTTTATAAAAGAAATTTTGAAAAATTAGGAAAACAACATTTTTATCATTCAGAATATGAATTTTTATACATCAAACTAATATAATGTTAAAACAAAATTACACTGCTTATTCAAAGACTGGACAGTATTTTCTCAACAATCTTTTATATATATATATATATATATATATATATATATATATATATATATATATATATATATAAAGAATTTATATACATTAAAGTGTTGAAATCTACTGGATTAAGATTTAATTAATTTCTACTCTTCTCATGAAATTTAAACAGCCTTTGGTAGCGATGGTAATCCTTCCAAGCATCAAAAGAAAGAAAGAAAGAAAGAAAGAAAGAAAGAGATTTTGATAGATAAATTGATTGATAGATGCAGACAAAGAAAGAAAGAAAGAAAGAGATAGATAGATAGATAGATAGATAGATAGATAGATAGATAGGCGAAAAAAGAAAGAAAGAAAAGAAGAAATTTTGACCGATAGATATAAATATCTTGACAAGGAAAGAAAGAACCAACACCTAAACATAGATAGATAGATATGAAAAGAAAGAAAGAAAGAAAGAAAGAACAAATAAACGAATAATCATAGATAGATATGAATAGAATGAGACAGAAAGATGCATCGATGACGAGTGAAAGAGAAAGAAAAAGAAAAAAAAATTTTTCGTCCCGACAGATTCCTTTTCCTTCTTAACAAAATAGAAGCTAATTTTAAAACGAAGTTTCCGTCGATTTTTCAGTGGTTGCAGGAAGCAAACACACTAATAAACGTATTAAAATTTACCATTTGGAATTTCTCTAAGAATTTCTTTAAATTATTACCACGACCAAACACACACACACACACACACACACACATATTTATATACATATATATATGCGTGTGTATACGAAGTCTGATCAGAAAATATCCAGACATTTCAAATTTGGGTTGTACAGTCATAATATCACTTAGCAATCGATTCGAGGGGACCTTATGGCACACCTGAGAAAAGTGTCATTTGAAGTTACTCAGTCGACAGTTAGATGCTGTTGAATGAGCTTATGTAATGTCCCAACGTTGCCTTATATATATATATATATATATATATATGCTTGTGTTGCCTAGTCGGCTGGGGCTGTAGACCCCACCCCAAAGTGTGTCCTGGATATGATACTAAACAATCTGATGGTGAGATTCCAGTGATACTGAAGTTTTTGTGAATGCGGGGCACCCCTTCATTGCCATCACTCCCAGGTCCACTCTGGCCCGGAGTGGCAGCACCTGATAGGACCCTATCTATGTTTAAATAGAACTAACTGCATACGAATGTTAAACTGAATTGTTTGAATTAGAATTGTTTGACTAAACCGAATTGCTTGAAATAGAAATGTTTTTGACAATTAAATTGTACTTACATTTAAACTGCATGCTTATGCTAAACTGAATTGTTCGGAATGGAAGTGTTTTTTGACAGTGAAACTCTACTTACGCTAAACTGAATTATTTAATATAGAACTGTTTTTACATTTAACTATGAGTAAACAAAATCTGTACTTATACTAAACAGAATTAGCTGAATTAGAACTATTTGAATAAACTAAATTGCTTGAAATAGAAACGTTTTTGACAATTAAACAGTGTGCTCATGCTAAACTGAATTGTTTGAAATAGAACTATTTTCATAAAATGATTTGGCGTTAAATAACCTGCAAAGGTTGATAAAAACCAACCAACCAACCAACCATATATGCTTGTGCGTGTGTGTGTGTGTGTGTGTGTGAGTGTGTGTGTATGCGTTGCACTGAGTAACTGAAAGATTCTCCTAAAATATCTATTTTTGAGTTTTAAACAATAAACCTTCTGTTAACACGTGTAATGATATGAGCTCCTTTTATCACGAGTAAACCTGGTGACCGACTGTGTGACCGTCAATGAAGTGTTAATCACAAAAACTCTCACGATAGGTGCAGGAGACGGTATCGCGTCAGAGTTGGTAATTTCGAACAGTAGCATGCTGGTTTGAGTGTTCGCCAATGGCTCGCGATACCTGTGTTCAATCCCAGGTCGAGTCATACCAAAGACTAAAAAAAAAAGGTACTTGATATCTCTTTGCTTAACACTCAGCATTATAATGTACGAATCAAGAGTAAAGTGGAGCAATCCAGGGAAAGGAGTAGCGCCCTCCCCGACGCGTTGGTGTAGTAGCTATTGAAAAGGGAGCCTTCTGGTCACCTTTGACTGCGGTCGCCAATTTTATTTATTTTATTTATTAACAAGGTATGACTGAAAAATTAAACCTCAAGACAGAAAGATAATCTCTTTTAATCGTAGCATAAGATATTGCCTTAAGTACCAATAATATTAAATCGAATATAGATAATAAACTAGTAAAGTTGAGAACCTCAGTCGAGGGTGACCCGAAGGCTCCTTTTCAATAGCTACTACACCGAGGTGTAGGGGAGGGCGCTACTCCTTTCTCTGGATTGCACCACTTTACCGTTGATACCTACCTTATATTGCTGAGTGTCAAGCAAGGATGTTAAAGTAAAAAGTAAAGTTGGCAACCTTAGTTGAGGGTGACCCGAAGGCTCCATTTTCAATAGCTACTACACCAAGGTGTAGGGGATGGCACTACACCATTCCTTGGATTGCTCCACTTTATCCTTGATACTTACCTTACAATGCTGAGTGAAAAGCAAGGCAGGCCAAGTACCATTTTTTGAGTCTTTGGTATGACCCGACATGTGATTGTAACCCGGTTTTCCCGGACCAGTGGTGAACACTCATTAGGTCAATGTGTAATATAATGGCCGAGGGATTTCGTTTTATGCCTTTGGGTTTAGTTAGGCTGAGAACCTTTCGGCTCAGTGCATGGGTTATTTAGGTGCAACATTAACGCAGGTGTTCGCGCGTGCACGGAGAAGACGTGTTACTCAGAGATGTCACAATAGAAACCCGAGATGGGAAAACGAGGCTAGGGAGTGTTAATGACGTCATGCACCGGAAGCGCGCGGAGGATTTTGGGAGATTTGAAAAAGTCAGTTAGTTGAGTTGAGAACTAGATACCGAACGAGAAGGGTCGACTTTCGGGGCTCGCAGAGGCCAAACGAATTTGCGCGCTACGGGCGCCGCACGAGATGGGACGCAGATGAAAAAGCCAGAATTGAAAGAATGTGTATCTCTCTCCTTATGTCGAAGAACCTTTAAACTCAAAGGTAATTAAAAGTTTCGTACCTGAACTAAGAAATCGTAAGTGTTTTTCGTGTTTCGAGAATTCTATGTTCTATGTATATATGTTATGAACATTCGATGTGCGTTTCACGCGTAGCCATATCTGGCTATGGTACAAATGGTTCGGTTAATTTACTTATATTGGTAATACACAGCAGAATATCAAGTGTCAGTTGTGTGGAGAAAGAGATGAAACGGCTATTCATATAATAAGCGAATGCTGTGAACTAGCACTAAAAGAGTACAAGACTTGACACGATGGGTGGGAAGAGTATTCCACTAGGAATTGTGCAAGAAATTTTCGTTTTACCTTACTAACAAATGGTATATATACAATCCAGAGTCCGTCCTTGGATATGAGATGTATCGAATGGTGTGGGAATTTTAGATCACCTAATCTCAACCAGAAAACCTGACCTAGTGTTAAAAAAAGGAACTTGCCATCTTGAGGATTTTACCGTTCCGATATACCACAGTGTGAAAATAAAAGAAAACGAAAAAATCGCCTAATACTTGGATCTTCCCAGAAAACTGAAAAAGCAAGGAAACAAGATGACGGTGTTATCAATTGTAGTTGGGGCACATGGAACAGTTCCTAAAGGCTTAGATAAGGGACTGGAGGGATTGGAGATCAGAGGAGGGATCGAACCTTTACAGACACCATCATTATTGAGATTGACAAGAATACTCAGAAGAGTCCTGGAAACATGAAGAGACTTGTTGTTACTGAGACTCCAATGAAAAAACGCAATGTATATTTTTGGTAAGTTATTTTAACAGTTTAAGTAAACGGAACAATATTCGGAATTATTAAAATTTGTATTGTAGTTAAAGAAAATTTGTTTGTTTTATGGCATATTAACCTTCTTGGCTTATCTAATCCCAAAACCATCCTTCTAGCAACACAGTAATGATACGATTTAACCTAAAACTGGGAGTTTATACACTTCCTAAGGGTATTTGCTTGAAAGTGAACTTAATAGCGCGACTGGAGTTCGAACTCACTTACTACGATTCTGTAGTCCATCGCTTTAACCATTACACCACGAGGAACCACTTCGTTAAAAGAAGAAAATGGAGTTAAAATGACAAACTTTATTTTAATGTAGAAAATTAAATTGAGCAACATTGAAAAGGAAAAAGATGTAACACAAAGTAGAATCTGAAGCGGAGTAAAGCTTATATATATATATATATATATATATATAAGCGTCTTTCAAAACATCAGGGAAAATTTTTTGAAAAAGCAAAATATTTTTCCCTTATATGTAAAGTCTATATTGTTTTGAATTGGTTTAGAGTCAAAATATTTGTTTTGAGACTATTCAAAATGGTGGCAATTCAAACAGAGTGCTCCTGGGTTGAACGGAGATCGGTCATTTTTGACCTTGTGTTACATTTTGCTCCTGTAGAGGGGTTGGGTAAATACATACATACAATACTTCAAGTATAAGATAAAACAAGGTAGCTTAAGGCGATTAACTTTTGTTGATCACATTACAATTAGGGTACTCCTGTTAGAAGAGGTACTCCTGAGGGATAATCCTGCTGGCTTTGTCGGCTGAAAACATGAAATCGGTAAGTATTTATAAAACCTTTCCGCTAGGGGACGATTTTATTTAAGTGGAGTTCTGTTGGTTTTTTATGGACGCAGACTACGCCGATGACATAGCGCTTCCAGCAAATTCCCCCACACAAGCCGAATCCCAGCTACATTGTCTGGAACGAGCAGCTGGTGGCATTGGCCTCCCAGTCAACCTATACAAAATAGAATACATGTGCTTTAATCAAAGAGGAGACATCTCCACACTAAAGGGTAGGCCTTTGAAACTAGTGGACAAGTTCTCCTATGAAGCCGTGTCTCATCAACCGAGAAAGATATCAACACGTGACTAGCAAAGGCATGGACACCTATCGATAGATTATCGGTCATATGGAGGTCAGACCGAACCGATGGAATAAAACGCAGTTTTTTCCAAGCAGTGGTCGTGTCGATACTGCTATATGGACGCTAACTAAACGTTTGAAGAAAAAGTTTGACTGCAATTGCACAAGAATGCTGCGAGCAATATTGAACAAGTCCTGGAGGCAACAAACTACAAGACAGCAGCTGTACAGCCACCTACTACCCATCACGAAAACTATCCAAATTAGTCGAACCAGACATGTGGGACACTGCTAGAGAAGTAAAGAAAAACTCATAAGCGATGTACTCCTGGGGACTTCTCTACATGGACGAGTAAAGGTTGGACCACCAGCTAGAACCTATGTACAACAGCTATATGCCGATACAGGGTGTAGACTTGAAGACCTACCGGGAGCGATGGACAATAGAGACGGGTGGCGAGAGAGGGTCAGGAAAATCCGTGCAAGCAGCGTGACATGAGGATGATGATAATGATGACAGTTGGTTTGAATTCAGAGTTTACCTTCTCCAAGATAGGTTGCTATATCAACGCAAAAAACACATTCTGTCCTACTATTTTACCTATGGCTGGGTGTCTACAGGATATGGCATGGAGTTAATTTTAAGCTGAGTAGAACGGGTATGAATTCAGGATTCCTTCTCTTAGTCTAGTGGCCCAACTATTGCTATAGAACCCAATTTGCCCGGTAATATACACATAGCTGCCGAAGAGAATAGGCGCATTCGTACATTCAAGTTTCTTTTTGTGCTAGTTTTTATAAACACTAGCACAAAAAAAAACTCCCAGCTTCGGTTGGGCTACCTCCAGGTGGGTGAGCTGCAACATTGACTCCTTTGTAACCTATGTATAGCACAAGACCTTGCAGTCTAGTTCAAGCCATAACCGGGCATACGTGCCCGGACCCAAATTTGGGTTCGTGAAACTACTTGGCTCTTCAGGCTCACATTGCACTAAGTGAAGCCGATGAGCAACATAGACCCGCAAGGTTCCAGTCTCGGCTCGTTCCCGACCTCCCCCTCCCCTTTATCCCCACTTCGGGCTTTTGATCTTGAGTCAAGCCTTGGTGGGAGACATTGGCAAATATCAGCACAAAAAGAAGGTAAAAAACATCGATCAATTCTGAAGCCAAGAGGCATGAACCTCCGAAAAGAAGAGGAACAGTATTTTCTTAATGAAGAGAACGACAGAGTAAGTGCTTTCTTTCTTTTTCTTTTTTTTCACGAATACTGAAAAGCTCCAAAACCATTATTCTCGTTATTTGACCAAAAAAAATATGGACGTATAGAAAATTTCAAACTAAATTAAAGTCATTTTTCGGCAGATTCACTAATTGTCTTATTATCAGCAAGTTTGTGCAAATATATTTTGCGAATGGAATCAAATAGAATACATTACCAAAAAAAATGTAGATAAAGTATATATATATATATATATATATATATATATATATATATATAAAGAGACTGATATCTATGTACGAGGTGCATACGATAAGTTTCCAGAATTTTTTCGTATGGACGTTTAAAATTGTCGTAGACTCTTGTAAATTCAGTATGTTATTGTTATATATCTTATAAGATGACTGACCAATGTTTATGATTTCAGGTTCAAATGAACAGCTACAGCAACAATTGGAATACACCCTACTAAAGCCTGATTGTCACGGCTGGTGAATGTCAAAAATTGCAATCTGACCCTTTAGAAGAACGATATGCAATAAAATTCTGTTTTAAACTTGGAAAAAATGTCACAGAAACGTATGAAATGCTTTAGACTGCTTTTTGGAACATTTTGCATGAATCGAGCATCAGTTTTTGAGTGGCATAAGAGATTCAAGGAAGGCAGTCTGTGAGGGATGATGAGGTGTGGGAGGAGTAAGGAAGTCAATTCACCAGAGTTGATTAGCTACAGGGTTAGGGTTAGGGTTGTATATTGAGGTTTTAAGGGAGTTCAGGAAGAGATTCCATCAAAGAGGCTAGCCCTCTTCAAATCGAGTCAGTGGTATTTCCACCAGGACAATGCACCAGTCGACAACTCTATCCTTGTCACAGACTATTTGACCAAGATGGACATCAAGACAGTTCCTCACCGTCCCTATAGTCCAGACCTTGCTTCCTGTGACTTTTGGTTATTCCCTAAGCTTACAGACTGTTGTTATGAGACAATCGAGGAGATGAAAGAAGATGTAACGAAGGTCAATGACACGCTAAAACAAGAAGACTTCCATGGGGCCTTGCAGAAGTTGTTGGAACGGTACAACAAGTGCAAAGGGGACTAGAGTTTCATGTGTGTACTATCAATAAAAGTGCCCATACAAAAAAAGTCTGGAAACTCATTTAATGCTCCTCGTATATATTTTTTTTTTTTGTGGGGTGGGGTCATGGCATATCAGCATTTGTTGGTTATTTAATGTCAAATCCATTTTTATACAAAAATGAGTTCTATTTCAAACATTTCAATTTAGCATAAGTACACAATTCAATTGTCAAAAACATTTCTATGTCAAGCTATTCAGTTTAGTCAAACAGTTCTCATCATCATCATCATCATCATCATGTCGTGCGGATATCCCTGACCCTCTCTCGCCACTTCTCCCTATTATTCATCGCCTCTGGTTGGTCTTCAGGGCTACATCCCGTATCCTCACATAGCTGCTGAATGTATGTTCGAGCTGGTCGTCCTGCTTTTGCCCGGCTATATATGGAGGTCCATATGAGTACATCACTTATAAGCTCGTCTCTGCTTCTCCAGCAGTGTCCTGCATGTCTGGTTCGTCTAGCTTGGATAGTTTTCGTGATGTGAGGTAGGTGGCCGTATAGATGGTGCTTTGTTGGGTGTTGCCGCCAGGACTTGTTCAATATTGCTTGCAGCATTCTTGTGTAATTGCCGTCTAGCTTCCTCTCCAGCCGTTTAATAAGCGTCCAAGTAGTGCATCAAAAATCAAACAGTTCTACTTCAAACAGTTCAGTTTAGTATTAATATACTTTTTCTTTACATAAAGGTAAATGTCAAAATAGTTCTATTTCAAACAATTCAGCGTAGCGTAAGCATAGTTTCAATGTCAAAAACAGTTCTACTTCAGTGATATGCCCCTAGCTGGGATCGAAATTTAGGAGAGCTTTTACACCAGCCGGAGATCCTACCGCATGGCCATGAGGAACGTCACCGTAAGTGAAAAGATTAAAACACATAAGTATCAGTTTTTGTTTTGTTTACTTAACGGCTCCCGAGAGCTCAATTTAACTCGAATAACGTTTCATTACGCAAGTGCACACCGTTAATTCTCTCGCTTGATATATATATATATATATATATATATATATAAAGAAAAAAAGAGAGAGAGAGAGAGTGAACAAACGAGAGAGAGAGAGAGAAAGAGAGAGAGAGAGAGAAAGAGATAAACTGAGCGGGATTTTAATTCGTTTAGTGATGTACTTATTTTTGAAAAATTACATGTGAACAGGCAGTTATAGATAGATAGATAGATAGATAGATAGATAGTCTGTTCATATCTATCGACCTATCTATCAATCTATCAGTCTGACAGAAATAAACAGATGGAGATAGAGAGAAAGAGTGAGAAGATAGATAGATAGATAGATAGTCTGTTCATTTCTATGGCTTGATCTGGTGGAAATGAGCAGTGAGATAGATAGATAGATAGATAGATATTGGGAGAGGGAGAGAGAGAGTACGGAAAATATGAGCAGACTGAGATATATATAGAGAGAGAGTGAGAGAGAGAGAGAGAGAGAGAGAGTGGGGGGCAGGAAAGGAGGAAAGAGAGTACGGATGATTAGATATGAATTGATTAAGACAGATATATAGATAGATATGACGTGATTAAGATAGAAAGATACATAGACCGATGATTCTTAATTTATTAAATACATCTGTTTTGTCAGTGCACGCACGCACGCGCGTGTGTCTCTGTGCAGAATTTTTGCGCCGAGTAACAACTGTCTTCTATTCTAATTGTCATGTGACGAGACATTAAACAAAAAAAAAAAAAAGATAAAAGTTGTCCAAAAACAATCTGTGTAGAATGCAGCTAACAAGACAGGAAGACAGAAAGACGTTCGATGAATCACGACAAATAGTCAGACATCAGTCTTCATTCAATGAAGCACACAAATTTGACATCTTTTTAAAAACTGTATCACGTTTTTTTATATCTAACATATCACTCATTAAGTCCCGGGCCTGACATATAGATGGCGCCACTAATAAAAAAAAAAAACCATATGATTTTTATAAAGTACTAACTTTCAAATGACACGTGCCAAAATTTGAGACCAATTGAATTATTAGTTTACAAATTACACTTATTTAAGTGTGCCACACTCGACGGAGCCTCTCTGAAACTAGTAGACAAATTCACCTACCTAGGAAGTAGCGTCTCATCAACCGAAAAAGACATCGACACACGGCTGACGAAAGCATGGACGGCTATCGATAGGCTCTCGATCATATGGAAATCAGACCTAAGCGATAAAATGAAACGCAGTTTATTCCAGGCAGCGGTCGTATCGATACTGCTATATGGATGCACCACATGGACGCTAACTAAACGGCTGGAGAAAAAACTAGACAGAAATTACACAAGAATGTTGAGAGCAATATTGAACAAGTCCTGGCGACAACACCCCACGAGACATTTGCCTCCCATCACGAAAACTATACAAGTTAGACGAACCAGACACGCAGGACACTACTGGAGAAGCAAGGACGAGCTCATAAGTGATGTGCTCCTATGGACCCCCACATATGGCCGTGCAAAAACAGGACGACCAGCTCGAACTTACATACAGCAACTATGTAAGGACAAAGGATGTAACTTTGAAGACCTGCCGGAGGCGATGAATGATAGGGAGAAGTGGCGAGAGAGGGCCAGGGATATCCATGCTGGCGGCACGTCATGATGATCATGATGACTGTTGCAAATTTTCAAGACAATGAAAATATCTGAATTTCGTGTGTTGATAAAGCTTTGCTTTCTGATGGGAAAAAATACAGTTCAAGTACAACAATGGCTTGATAAGTGTTATTCGGACACTGCTTCGTCAGAAACAATGGTCAAGAAGTGGTATGCTGATTTTAAACACGGTCATACAGACCCACAGGATGCTGAACGCTCTGGTCGCTCAAATTCGGCAGTTGTCTCGGAAAACACCGAGAGGTTGCCTGAGAAAGGAAGACCCTTCAATAGCGAATATTATATAGCATTATTGCTGCGTTTGAAGAAAGAAATCGCCCAAAGAAATGGACATAAAGAAGAAAAAGTTCTTTTTCAACAAGATAATGCACAGTGTCACAAGTCGATCGCAACTATATCAAAACTATATGAATTGCACTTTGAATGGCTTCCGCAACCACCCTATTCTCCAGATCTGACCCCCAGCGACTACTAGCTGCAGACCTCAAAAGAATGCTCCAGGGAAAGAGATTTGACTCAAATAAAGAAGTGATATCGGAAACCGAGGCGTATTTTGAGGCCAAAGACAAATCGTTCTACAAAAAAAGGCATCAAATTACTTGAGAAGCGTTGGAATCAGTGCATCACCCTAGAAGGAGACCATATTGATGAACTAAGTCGAATTTTGCCTAAAAGTTTTTTTTATTTGTTAGGCCCGGGACTTATTGAGTGATGTATGATACACATCTAATAAGTAAAAAGTAAAGTTGGCGACCATAGTCGAGGGTAACCCGAAGGCTCCCTTTTCGATAGCTACTACACCAATGTGTAGGGGAGGGCGCTACTCCTTCCCTGGATTGCTTTACTTTACCCTTGATCCGTACCTTATAATGCTGAGTGTTAAGCAAGGAGGCATCAAGTACCATTTTTTGAGTCTTTGGTATGACTCGACCTGGGATTGAACCCAGGTCTCCCGGGCCATTGGCGAACACTCTAACCCCTAGGAAAACTTCCCCAATAATAATAATAATAATAATTAGAAGAAGAAGAAGAAACCAAATCTCTTCTACTAGTAGCACAAAACAACCCCATAAGGACCAACTATGTTAAAGTGAAAATAGATAAGACGCAAGACAGAAAAGCATGAGTTGGTTATGTGGAGAAAGAGACGAAACGATTATTCCCATAAGAAGTGAACGCAACAAAGTAGCACAGAAAGAGTAGTACAAGTCTAGATACAACTGGGTGGGAAAGGTGATCCACTGGGAATTGTGCCAGAAATAGAAATTTGACCGCACTGCCATATATAGTATATGCACAAACCAGAATCCGTTTTGTGAGATACAAATGGGTTATCAAATCCCGGCCAAGAAAGAGACCAGGCTTCGTGATAATTAACAAAAAAAAAAAAAAAAGAAAAAAAGAGAACCTGTCGACTAGTGGACTTTGCCATTGCAGCGGACCACAAAGTGAAAATCAAAGATTACGAAGAGAGAGAGACAAATACTTGGATCTTGCCAGCAGTGCATATATTGGGCTATGTTGACCTCTTGAGCCGACCAAGTATGGAAAAGAACACCATCTAGGAACCAATGATTGAAAAGGCCAAATCAAATGGTTTTTAAAGAAAATTACTTTGAAATATGTCAATAATAACTGATACCATTGGATTCTGCGTTTCGAATTCATCTTACGACGTTTCTCGTGAAACTTCTCGTGATGCTTCTTGGATTGATTAGCGTGAAAAAACAATGACATTATTATTTGAATTAGATCTTCGTATTTCTTGAACGTCTGGTTTGATCGACAGTCAAACTATAAAAATGATTCATCAGGTTGAAACATTTCTATGCCCAGATAAACAAGGGACACCGGATGAAGGCCGGAGGATACAGCGGCCGAAACAATGTGTTTAAACGAGCAACACTAAAGATGATGACAACAGTCCAAAAATAACACAGAATAAAAAAAAATTGCTGGAGAACTTGTATAATATTACGGACAGGCGCTGTCGTCAATCAGTGAAGGTGACACGAGACTAGCGCGTGCGGGCAGAATGACTTGCAAAGTTAGACGTGATTTTAAAATAATCACAGATGAATTATCACGTGTTTCATGACAGTTTCACTGGTGACATCGAACATTCGGGGATCTTCGATTTGTTTCCCAAAATCTCTATATAAGAAAACAAGTCACGAGATTTTGAGGGAGTTGAAGGCAGCTTTCAAAACAGGCGCGTCAAAAGGTTCCGAGGCCCCGACCCGTACTACCCAGTCTGCTACGACCTATCTGTCAGGCGTGTGTCAACAGCCAGCTCTCACCCACTCTGCCGTCACTACCAAGAGGAAGGGAGAAGAAGAACGCAACTAAAATGAACTTTTCGAGTTGCAACGATCGTAGCCCTAAATGAATAATAAACGACTGCTATATTTTCTTCCCTTACCTTCGAGTTTGAGTATTTCTTTTTCTGCTGACTTCTTCTTTAAAGCACAACACGTTGGTCCTATGTTACACTTGGAAAGTAACAGAACCTAAAAGTGATTGAGATATCAATTATAAATGGTGTCTTTAAAGGAGACTAGAAAATTAAAAATGGGAGGAGAAACAGTGTCCATCCAAACTACTGAATTACAAATATCAGCAAGAATACTGTGAAGAGTCCTGAAGATTTGATGACACTCGTCTCTCGTATTCCAGGGAAAGACCATCGGCAAACGCTAGTATAAAACACTCGCAAAGAGCAAAATAATAATAATAATAATAATAATAATAATAATAATAATAATAATAGCTAAAATATTGACAATTACTTGGACCTAGCTAGGGAACGTAAAAAACTGGTTGATTGGTTGGTTGGTTGCATTTTATGGCATATCAACCTTTGTAGGTTATTAAATGTCAAATTCATTTTTATGCAAATACAGTTCTATTTCAAGAATTTCAGTTTAGTATGAATATAGATTTTGTTTATACACAGTTAAATGTCAAGAGAGTTATATTTTTAAAAAAATCAATTTAACATCAGTACAGTTTCAAAGCCAAAAACAGCTCTATTTCAAACAATTCAGTTCAGCATAAGTACACAGTTTAAATGTAAGTACACAGTTTAATTGTCAAAAACATTTCTATTTAAGCTCTTCAGTTTAGTCAAACAGTTCTTATTCAAACAATTCAGTTTAGCGTAAGAAGAGTTTCAATGTCAAAAACAGTTCTATTTCAAACGATTTAGTTCGGCATATGAATGCAGTTTACATATCAAAACAGTTCTGTTTCAAGCAGTTCAGTTTGGCATAAGTGCACAGTTTGAATATCAAAATAGTATTTTCATCATTAAAGGTTTTCGGACTATTGTTTTTCATCTTTATTGCTACTTCGAAAATGGTCTGAAAACCCTTAATGATAAAAATCATCGAGCTTCGTCTCAGAAATTTAGACAATTAATCAAAATAGTACTATTTTAAGTAATTCAGTTGAGCAGTTTAGTTCTATTTAACCCATAGATAGGACCCTTTCAGGTGCAACCACTCCGGGCCTGGGTGGACCTGGGAGCGATGGCAGTAACGGAGCGCGATGCATTCCCCAAAGCTCCAGCATTACTGGAACCTCACCATCAGATTGTTAGTGTCATATCCAGGACACTCGTTAGTGAGGGGGTCTTACCCCTCTGCAGAGGTGCAGTCGGTGTATTCTACAGCCCCAATCGACTGGGCAATTAAGAAATTGTGAAACGTGTGGGTGATGGTGATACCAATCGAAGTTGGAGTACTTGGCACGGTCCATAAAAGCTTGGAAATGAGATTGGAAGAGTTGGAAACCAGAAGAAGAATGTAGCCCATTGAGAAAACAGGAGTGCTGACATCGGCTATAATACACCGCAGGAGTCCTGAACACCTAAAGAGTATTGCTGACATCGGCTAGAGTTACATCTTTATAATATGATTAAAGATACACATAAGATAATCGGTATTTATTCTTGAATTAATTCTACGAGTAAGAAAATATAGTATACACTAAGTATTCAATTACTATATCCTTCGTTAGTTTCAGTTTGATTTCTCTATTGACTTGGACCATTCCATTTTTGAGGGGGTGGTTCTATACACTACAACAGCTTGAATACTCAGAGGAGTCCTGGAGTCCGAAGAAGACTTGCAATCACTCCCGTGAAAGATCACCAGCTAGATATGATATAAAACACTTTCAAGAAGGGATAATAATAATAATAATAATAATAATAATAATAATAATAATAATAATAATAATAATAACATCTCACACGACAAAACCTGGACATGGCTAAGAAAAGGAAACTGTAAGAGAGAAACAGAATCTCTCCAAATAGTAGCACAAAACAACGCCGTAAGAACCAATCATATCAAGGCGAGGATAGATAAGACTCAAATATAAAATAGCAAATGCAGGCCATGTGGTGACAGAGATGAAACCATCAATCATATAATAAGCGAATGCAGCAAATTAGCACAGAGGGAGTATATGGCGAGACACGACTGGGTTGGCAAGGTGATTCTCTGGGAAATGTGTAAGGAATCTAAATTCGACCATACTAACAAATGGTATATGCACAACCCAGCACCTGTCCTAGAAAATGACACGCATAAACTCCAATAGGACTTTGACATACAAACGGATCACCTAATCCCGGCCAGAAGACCAGACCTCATAATAATCAACAAAAAAAAAAGAGAATCTGCAAAATTGTCGACTTTGCTGTCCTGGCGGACCACAGAATAAATCTGAAGGAAAGTGAAAAGAAAGATAAGTACCTCGGCCTTGCTAGAGAATTGAAAAAGTTGTGGAACATGAATTGTGATTGGTGCTTTTGGCACAATAACTAAAGGATTATTAAAAGGCCTGGAGGACTTGGAAGTAAGCGGACGAGTAAAGACTTTAATGCTCCTCTGGTAGAGCAAGTCTAAACACTAAAATATCAAAATTATATAATATAAAAAGTTCGTTACTTGAAGTTTCATCTATAATCATCAGACGGAAATAGAAAAAAGTCACTTGTTAAAACTGCAGTGGAAAAGCCGCAAAAAGAAACATTTATATATATATATATATGTACATTATCATGTCGTACCGCCAGCGCGGATCTCCCTGACCGTCTCCCTGACCCTCTCCCTCCACCCTTCTCTATCGTCCATCGCTCCTGGTAGGTCTTCAAGGCTATATCCTGTATCGGCACAGAGCTGTTATAATTGTGGACTTTAACTAAGTTAAAACTTAATATTGACAGAAAAAGGAAGAAAAAAGGAAATAATTTTTTTTCGAAAGCCATGGGAAGTAGCATGATGGACGTAAAGGCGAGTGGATTAACCCTCTGACAGTTCAATGCCATGCCTAACCAGACCCTGTATGTATGAATCCTACTGTTTAACGGTCAGGATCAAATAGTTCGATCGGAAAACTACTGCTGCTAATCTATAAGGGTGGCTTCTGTAGATGTGAAGAGAAACAGCCATAAAAAGAGTACCATTATATATATATATATATATATATATATATATATATATATACGAGGTGCATACGATATGTTTCCATACTTTTTCGTATGGGCACTTTTATTGATAGTACACTCATGAAACTCTTGTCCCCTTCCAAGTGATCTCCCCCAGCTGCAATGCACTTGTTGTACCGTTCCAACATCTTCTGCAAGGCCCCATGGAAGTCCTCTTGTGTGAGCGTGTCAATGACCTTCATCACAGCCTCTTTCATCTCCTCAATTGTCTCATAACGACAGCCTCTAAGCTTAGGGAATAACCAAAAGTCACAGGAAGCAAGGCCTGGACAATAGGCAGGGTGAGCAACTGTCTTGATGCCCATCTTGGTCAAATAGTCTGTGACAAGGATGGAGTTGTGGACTGGTGCATTGTCCTGGTGGAAATGCCATTGACCCAATTTGAAGAGGGCTGGCCTCTTCCGATAGAATCTCTTCCTGAACTCCCTGAAAACCTCAATATAGTAACCCTAACCCTAACCCAGTGGCCAATCAACTCTGGTGTGTTGACTACCTTACTCCTCCCACACCTCTCATCATCCCTTACAGACTCCCTGCCTTCCTTGAATCTTTTATGCCACTCAAAAACTGGTGCTCAATTCATACAAGATGGTCGAAAAACAGTCTGAAGCATTCCATATGTTTCTGTGGCATTTTTTACAAGTTTGAAACAGAATTTTATTGCATATCGTTCTTCTAAAGTGTCAGATTGTATTTTTGAAATTCACCAGCGGTAACAATCAGGCTTTAGTAGGGTGTATTTCAATTCTTGCTGTAGCTGATCATTTGAACCTGAAATCATAAAAATTGGTGTGTCATCTCATAAGATGTATCGCAATAACATAGTGAATTTTCAAGAGTCTACGATAATTTTAAACGCCTATACGAAAAATGTCTGGAAACTTATCGTATGCACCTCGTATATATATATATATATATATATATATAAACATTTTTTTAACTATTTCGAGTAGAATTGCTTTTCGGCCTTTTTTGGCTCCCGATTCCGGACTGGTCGCCACGGGTGGACGAAGGATCAAAGACAACGCAGCACTAGATCTTCGGGACTAATGATGTTATGATCAGCAAGGTCACCTGACATACGTGCCGGAAGACTTGGCTAGCATAATTGATATTGCAACTTGTGACCCTATGACCAGCATTGTCCTGCAGGATGAGAGTTTCGGCTCGTACCCGGCCCTCTCTCCTCAAAATCTCCACTCATAAATGACCTTGAATCAAATTCTGCCCGGTGGGAGGCACGGATAACTACCGCTTTTTGGCCTTTCGGCTCGAAAAGTGGGGGTGAGAAAAATAGCTTAGTTCCTGCAGGTTGTCACCCCAGACAGCACCTGCCTTAATCACCGAGAAGGAGTAAGGGTCAGTTTTACTACATGGTGTCTAAGGCGCTTCTTAAGAGAATACTATCATGTTTTTTTTGGGGGGGTTGCTGCCGTTTTTTTTTTGTTTTTTTTTTGCACCTGGTGCTATCGAATACAAAAAAGCAGATGAATTTTATCCATAGATGGGATCTTAACAGGTACTACCACTCCGAGTCGGAGAGAATCTTGGGGTAATAGCAACGACGTGGTTCTATTTACCAACCCCTCCGCTCGGGCAGGATTTGACACAAGGTCAATTTTTAAGCGGAGTTTAACAGGTTTGAATTCAGAGTTTTCCTTCTCCTAGACTAGTTACCTAACCAAGGCTGAAGAACCTAGTCTGTCCTACTATTTACCCATAGCTAGAGGGAGAATAATTGGATTCATACCTTTCCCAAGGGTATTAGGGCTATATGAAATGCAATCAGTCTCGTCCAGGATTTGAACTCGTATCGCCGTATTCATTTCCTACGGCGATAACGACTATACCACGGGCACCTCCAAAAAATAGCAACGACGTGGTACCCTATACTACCTCGATCTCCAGAATCGGAGTCTTATAATCAGATGCAGCTTAAGATCATATCCAAGTCACCCTTTTTAGGAAGGGTTTTTTTTTTCCTCTGCAAGGGATACGCTCAACGTATTCAAAGCCGTACTTGTGTATGTGCGTGTATGTGTTTGTGCGTTATTGGGGTGGGGTTGAAAGAGAGAGAGAGAGAGAGAGAGAGAGAGAGAGAAGGGGGAGAGAGGCTTTGGTTAAATCTACATTTCCCAGCGAAAAAGGCCGAGAAGCTATTTTTATTTTCTCAACATGACTTAGTTTTGGGAATGGTGTGGATTTTGAAGCACCAAGTGAGAATTAAACTTATTGAAACTTTGCCTAGTCGATTGGGCGGTGGGGGTGGTAGAATACACAGACTGCTTCTCTGCATAGGGGTAAGACTCTTCCAATGAGTGTCCAAGATATGACACAAAACAATCTGATGGTGAGGTTCCAGTAATACTGGAGATTTGGGGAATGCCGAATACCCGTTCACTGCCATCGCTCCCAGGTCCACTCTGTACCGGAGTGGTTGCACCTAATAGGGTCCTAACTGTAGTTTAGATAGAAGTAAACTGCGTACTTATACTAAACTGAATTGTTTGAAATAGAACTGTTTCTATGTATAAAATGGATTTGGCATTAAATAACCTACAATGGTTGATATGCCATAAAACCAAACCAAAACCCTTATTAAAACTGTCCGCTAGCCTAGCTTGTTAACCATTACTCTGCGACAATTTAAAAAAAAAAATTTTGAGCTTACCTTAGATTGGTCTGAAGCCAGACGTATTGGGCATACAGTAAAAATCAAACGCTCTTACTATGGGCTACTAGGCATGTCTTCTGAACATTACACCAAGCGATACGTCTAATATGGCCTTAGAAGGAAGTAATATTTTTGTAATATGAGCCACAAGTTCTTTTTTTTTCTTTCTCTTTTTGGAGTGTGACGACGTCAACGAAGAAGTCTTAGTGATGCAGTTGGACTACAACCTTTCTTTTTTTTCTTTTAGGGGGTGTTGCTGTTAGTGGTGGGGAATTAGCGGGGAGGATGCTTTTAAAAGGATGCTGGCGTGATTTATACTGAAATAGTCTGACCTATATCATCATTGAATCGGGCCACAAGTCTATATTTGTGCCAAGTTTGTCAGAAAAGGTCCAGTTAATTGGAAAGGAAATTCTGTGCTATTATTTTCTTTCCATTTTCAATCCAAATTGCATTGGTCTGGTCGTTCGTGTCTACTTTCATTTTAACGTAACGCTCTGCTGGTTAGCTCACTTGCCTTTATTTCACTTTCGTTTTCAAGATGGGCGTGATCATCTATGAAATACAATCATCTTCAAATACTGGCTTTAAGCTCAATTTAGGGTATAAATAACAGCACGGGGCCCGTAGTGTAATGGTTATCGTCGTAGGAAATGGACACGGTGACACGAGTTCGAATCCTGGACGAGACTGATTGCATTTCACATAGCACTAATACCCTTGGGAAAGGTATGAATCCAATTATTCCCCCTCCAGCTATGGGTGAATAGTAGGGCAGACTAGGTTCTTCAGCCTTGGTTAGGCAAATAGTCAAGGAGAAAGGAAAACTGATTTCAAACCTGTTAAACTCTGCTTAAAATTGACCTTGTGTCATATCCTGCCCGAGCGGAGGGGTTGGGTAAATATAATAAATAACAGCACGTCTTCTATATATTAGCATCCTCAATCACGCATGCACGTATACACAGAGAGAGAGAGAGAGAGTAAGATGCACTTATGGACAGTACCCTGAAGAAAGTGTCATCATCATCATCAAGACGTGCCGCTAGCACGGATATCCTTGACCCTCTCTCGCCACTTTTCCCTATCGTTCATCACCTCCGGCAGGTCTTCTGGGTTACATCCTGTGTCCTCACATAGCTGCTGTATGTAAGTTCGGGCTGGTCGTCCTGCTTTTGCTTGGCCATATGTGGGGGTCCATAGTAGTACGTCACTAACGAGCTCGTCTTTGCTTCTCCAGCAGTGTCCGGCATGTCTGGCTCGTCTGACCTGTATAGTTTTCGTGATGGGAGGTAGGTGGCCGTACAGTTGGCGTCTCGTGGGGTGTTGTCGCCAGGACTTGTTCAGTATTGCTCTCAACATTCTTGTGTAGTTGCCGGCAAGTTTCTTCTCCAGCCGTTTGGTTAGCGTCCATGTAGTGCATCCATATAGCAGTATCGATACAACTGCTGCCTGGAAGAAACTGCGCTTCATTTCATCGGTCAGGTCTGATTTCCATATTATTGAGAGCCTATCTATAGCCGTCCATGCTTTCGTCAGCCGTGTGTCGATGTCGTTTTCTGTTGATGAGACGCTACTTCCTAGGTAGGTAAATTTGTCCACTAGCCTCAGAGAGGCTCCGTCTAGAGTGGTAATGTTGCCCGTTTGGTTGTAACACATATATTCAGTTACGGATGTGTGAAACAGACATAGGGAATCCGAAATACACGACATTCACGAAACTTTATTACCATTGAGTTAAAGGTTATTCGACTGACTATGCTGACTGCTTTTACATCTGTCCCAAAACACGTGCGGCACCCCATCTGCAAACTACTGGTCTGGCCCCCGAAAGTCAACCTTCTCGTTCGGACACAGGAACGCAACTCTGCTTTTTTTCAAATCCCCAAAATCCTTAGCGCTTCCGGGCATGACGTCATTCTCCTCCGCCGGTCTTATTTCCTATCTGGGAATTTTTATTTTGACATCTGTGAATGACACATCCTCCCTGCGCGCGTGAACACTTGCGTTAATGTTGCACCTAACAAACGCATGCACTAAGCGAAAGGTTCTCATCCTAACTAAACCGAAAGGCAAGATATATAAAACGAGATACCTCCGCAATTATATTACAAAAGTACTGCTCAGAAGTATTTGAACTACAAACAATTGTTTTTTATTATTTAATCTCGCAGATACCCACAGTGATTTTGAACATGTTGATGGGGGTGTGCAAATTGGAAATTCTTCTTTAGAGCTAAATGAGTTGGCCTTTTCAATCTCTTTGATCGATTCAAATCAAGAATATAAAATGGTAAAAAAAAAAAACACTTGTTTTTGTTTTACATAAAAAATTTAATCCTATATTAAAAAATATTTCAGAGAATTTTGAATCTAGAAGACTCAGTTTGTACACATACGCACTGGTTGTGTAACGGTTATCTTGATAGGAAATGAAACCGGCGACTCGAGTTCAAATCCTAGACGATGCTCCTTCACATCACTAATACCTTTGAGAAAAGAATGGATGCAACTATTCTCCCCCAATCTATGGGGCAAATACTGGGGCAGACGGGGTTCTTAAGCCTTGGTATATCAGTCAATCTATCCCGCTGATTTTCTCTCTATTTTCCTTTTTCTTTCTTTGTTTCTTTCTTTTTCTATCTATCTATCTATCATCCATAAATAAGGCAGGATTTGACATAAGGTCTTTATTATAGTCGGGATTTAGGGGAGGTGGGGCACGAGTTTCGGCCCATCCCCGGCTAGACTATGCTGGACATAGAATCACTTGTTGCTAAGTTTCCCGGTCCGAATGCCAGGTGACCTTGGTTTTTATAGTCGATTGCAATGTGAATCTATGCTTGTCATTGATACTCCACCAGGCACGAATGCCAGATGGCACAGCTAAAGCCAGGGAAGTCTATAAATAAGTCCATAAATAAATACATCCCCGACCATTATTGAAAAAAAAAATTTAGTTAAGAAGAAAATTAACATTTTTTTTATCATTCAGGGTTTTCGAACGATTGTCTTCGTCTTTATTGTTTTATTCACAACGTTTCAGCCGATATGTCTTCCGGCTTTCTTCAGAAAACAATCTAATATCTTGTTTGTTTACACTGAGTAATATTTGACGTAAAGCTTTTCGAATTTCTTCACTAAAGCCTAGTCAGTATTATTTTACGGCTTGCGAGTTGTTCACACCTGTTTGAATTGGTGTTGTCTGAATGACTACAAGTCTTCTCAGGTTCCATTGGTTATCTTTTCTCCTTGTTATGAGCCTGGCAGATTTTTCAATCGTAAATTCCCTATAACCAATCCGTATATTCGAATAGATAGTAAAAGTGTTTCATGTTCTTTTTTATTCTTGGCAAATATCTTCATT
The DNA here is from genome assembly GCA_963585895.1 of Sepioteuthis lessoniana. NCBI lineage: Eukaryota > Metazoa > Mollusca > Cephalopoda > Myopsida > Loliginidae > Sepioteuthis > Sepioteuthis lessoniana. The sequence continues at coordinate 34,513,327 of OY757944.1, forward strand.
TCATTCATATACATAAGGGGGGGTGTCCTCGTGGTGTAATGGTTAAAGCGATGGACTGTGGCATCGTAGTAAGCGAGTTCGTACTCCAGTCGCACTATTACGTTCACTTTCGGGCAAATAGCCTTGGGAAAGGTATGAACCCCCTTATCCTCCCAGTTATGGGTTAAATAGTACCACTACTGTTCTTCTAGGAGAATGGCATTGGCATTAAATAACCTACAAAGGTTGATATGCCATTAAACAAAGAAACCAAACCAAACCTTGATATGTCACAATCACTTTCAGACTAATACCCTTGGGAAAGGTATGAACCCCCTTATCCTCCCAGCTATGGGTTAAATAGTACCACTACTATTCTTCTTGGAGAATTGCTTTGGCATTAAGTAGCCTACAAAGGCTGATATGCCATTAAACAAAGAAACCAAACCAAACCTTGATATGTCACAATCACTTTCAGACTAATACCCTAGGGAAAGTTATGAACCCTCTTATCCTCCCAGCTATGGGTTAGATAGTACCACTATTGTTCTTCTAGGAGAATAGCTTTGGCATTAAATGACCTATAAAGGTTGATATGCCATTAAACAAAGTAACCAAACCAATCTTTCACATAAAATCGTTTATCTTTTTCTGCAACTTTGTAAACTTGTAGCCTTTTTTCTTATCATGAATTTAGTGGAATCATTGCTATAAATAACAGCCGTGGTAAGAGTGTGTCTTCGAGGAAGATGCCTATTTGGATTTTAATTTCTGTTTGGGTTTTTTCCTCCTACGATAATTTCCATTTTCCACTTTATGGCTTGCTTTAAGATCTCGAAGATTTTCGGACACTCTAATATCCAAATATATATAAGGAAAGTTAGCGACCTTAGTCGAGGTTGAACCGAAGGTTGCTTTTTCAATAGCTACTACACCGAGGTCTTGAGGAGGGCACTACTCATTTCCCTGTATTCCTACACTAACCCTTGATTAGTACCTTATAATGCTGAGTGTTAAACAAGGCGGCATTAAGTACCATCTTTTAAAGTCTTTCGTATGACACGACCTGGGATTGAACCCCGGTCTTCCGGGTTATTGGTGGACACTGTAACCATTGTCTGGTCATTTAATCAATTTCTGTTACTCCATATCTCTCTTTCTCTTTTTCTCTTTCTCTTTCTCTCTATCTTTCTCTCTCTATCTTTCTCTCTCTGTTTCTCTCTCTCTCTCTCTTTGTCTTTCTCTCTATTTTATGTTTAACGTATATCTCAGATGATTCCCTTTTAAACACACACACACACACACACACACACTCTCTCTCTCTCTCTCTTTTCTGTCTTTATATATATATATATATATATATATATATATATATATATACGCTTATGTTTATGTGTATGTGCGTGTGTGTGTGTGTGAATTAGAAAAAAGGGAAGAAAGAGAAACAGAGAGAAAAGAGAGACAAGATAGAGAAAGACAGAAGAGAGAAAGAGAGAGAAAGAAAGAAAAAGAGAGGGGGAGAAAAAGAGAACGAGAAAAAGAAAGAGAAAGAAAAGAAAGATGGAGAGGGAGAAATATGGAGAGCGAGAGACAGAAAAAAAGAAAGAAAGAGAAAGACAGAGAGAGAGAGAGAGAGAGAGAGAGAAAATGGAAAATAAAGAAAGAAAAGGAAAAAAAATGGTGAGGGAGAAAAAGAGAATAGACAAAGAATGAGAGAGAAATGAAAGAGTGTGTTTGGTTTCTTTGTTTAATGGCATATCAACTCTTTTTAGGTTATTTAATGCCAAAGCCATTCTCTTAGAAGAACACTAGTGGTACCGTCTTTAGTGGGAATCCTTTTGAGATGAGGCTTCTTAATCTGAGAATTAATTTTTATTTATTGCGGACTTTTTGTCCTCATTTCGGTATTTTTTTTTTTTTGTTTCTTCTCCCTACGTTTCGGCCAAATTTCACCTCTGGCCTTCTTCTGGTGATTAACCGCGACCTCAGATAGCCTGCCTAAGCTTTACTTGGTCAAAAACGTGGTGCGATAGACAACAACTATGGAAGGCTGTAATTACTGGGGATACGGTTACAAGACTCAGCATTCCTATCCGAGGTCGCGGTTAATCACCTGAAGAAGGCCAGAGGTGAAATTTGGCCGAAACGTAGTGAGAAGAAACAACAAAATAAAACTACCAAAATGAGGACAAAAAGTCCACAATAAATAAAATTAATTCTCAGTAGAACCCAAGGGGGTTCATACCTTTCCCAAGGGTATTTGTCCGAAAGTGAACGTAATAGCGAGACTGGAGTACGAACTCGCTTCCTACGATTCCACAGTCTATCGCTTTAACCATTACACCACAAGGACTCGCCCAAAAGTGTGTGTGTGTGTGTGTGTGTGAGAGAGAGAGAGAGAGAGAGAGAGAGAGAGAGAGAGAGAGAAAGAGAGACTGGTGATAACGCTTTAAATAATCTAAATATTTGCAATTAACAGAACGATTGCAAGACTAATAAATTCTGGTATAAATAATCTCTAAAAAACTACTTTGATATCTCTTCGTGACCAGAAGTGTTTTGCTCGAAAGCCTTTTACAGACGCTTATTAAACTTTCATAAACATTCATCCAGTGATTAAACAACAATTGGTTTCGTTTTATCTGACATTTCCTCCACAAAATCGGAAATCAATATTTTGTCATTTTTATGGAGACAAATCTTTTCCAAACGGATTAACCATCTTCGCTCCGTTTGCAACAGGACCTTTTAACCGATACCTCGACGACAATTTTCTTAGCTCAACAACATCGACGCTGTATTGACACAACTCATGTTACTAGGCATTAGCCACTCACCGTTCATGAGACTCCGGAGGATCTTGACAGTATCCTATTGATGAACAGCAGACTTGGAGTGCTTTTCATATATCATTACCATCTTCTATTCACATCTATCTATCTATCTATCTATCTCTTTTTGTTCATATATATATATATATATATATATTTGCTCATATCTATCGATATATTTCCTTTTGTTCCACACACACACACACACATATAACCTTTTGTTCATATCTATCCATCTATCTATCTTCTTTTGTTTATCACCACACTAGACGGAACCCCTCTGAAACTAGTAGACAAATTCACCTACCTAGGAAGCAGCGTCTCATCAACCAAAAAAGACATCGACACACGACTGACGAAGGCATGGACAGCTATCGATAGGCTATCGATCATATGGAAATCAGACCTGACCGATAAAATGAAACGCAGTTTATTCCAAGCAGCGGTTGTATCGATACTGCTGTATGGATGCACTACTTGGACGCTAACTAAACGGCTGAAGGAGAAACTAGACGGCAATTACACAAGAATGCTGCGAGCAATATTGAACAAGTCCTGGCGGCAACACCCCACAAAGCACCAACTATAAGGCCACCTGCCTCCCATCACGAAAATTATCCAATTTAGACGAACCAGACATACAGGACACAGCTGGAGAAGTAGGGACAAGCTCATAAGTTATGTACTCCTTTGGACCCCCACATATGGCCGAGCAAAAGCTGGAGGACCAGCTCGAACATACATTCAGTAGCTATGTGAGGATACGGGATGTGGCCCTGAAGACCTACCAGAGGCGATGAACGATAAGGAGAAGTGGCGTGAGAGAGTCAAGGATATCTGTGCTAGCGGCACGACATGATGATATATATATATATATATATATATATATATATATATACATCCCATTGTTCTTATATAATCTATTTCCTTTTGTTCATGATTATATATATATATTAAATCTGGCTTTGTTCGTGCCTATCTCCTTTTGGTCAAATACATACTAACACACACACACACACACACACATATATATATATATATATGTATAACCCTTTATTCATATCTAGCTATCTATCTATATATCTGTCTATCTTTGTTCATATCTGGTTAGTTATACATACATACATAAATACATACATACATATATATATATATATATACGTATATATATATATATATAAAAATATATACATATATATATATATGTATATATATATATATATATAAGAATTTTTCTTAACTCTGTTCTTGGGCATTAATTTTTTTTTTAACTCTTACCGAAAACACAACAGTATTAGAACATTAAAATAACAAGCAAAAACAACAGATTCTCGAGGCACTACATATTAGGAACATACAACCCAAACTTAACGGAATTAATTTTAAAACCAGTGCTTAATGTACTTAAATGTCTTTAGCTACTGACGATATTTATACAAAAGATTCGAAAAGTAAACGCTACACAATACAACAGTACAAACGCTCTTTTTACAAAGCTGTAATGTACATACAGAAGTTACATCGCTTTTGTAATACACCCTCCCCTGATGATGGTTCAAAGTTGGGCAGAAAGTACTTGGGAAATAACTAATTATGGAAGGTTTATCAACCAATTCCCGCCGAAATCATAGGATCAATACGGCAATTCGAAAGGATTAACAAAAATATGTAGACAAAAATGTTTATTATATTCAATCAAACATATAATAATGAAGAAATGCCCCCAATATATATATATATATATATATATATATATATATATATATATATATATATTCGAACAAAAAGAAATATATAGATAGATTTGAACAAAGGGATAGATAGATAGATATGAAAGAATGAATTATAAATTAGCGGGCCAGTATGAACAAGCTCAGATAGCTTGCAAGCTAACCAGCTAAATATGAACAAAATAGATAGACAGATAGATACATAGATAGATATGAACAAAGGTTCTTCAGCCTTGGTGAGGCAACTAGTCTAGGAGAAGGAAAACTCTGAATTCAAACCTGTTAAACTCCGCTTAAAAATTGACCTTATGTCATATCCTTCCCGAGTGGAGGGGTTGGACAAGGTGATACCCATGGTGAAATGGTTATCGTCGCAGGAATTGGACACGGCGACACGAGTTCAAATCCTGGACTGATTGCATTTCACATAGCACTAATACCCTTGGGAAACGTATGAATCCAATTATTCTCCCTCCAGCTATGGGTAAATAGTAGGGCAGACTAGATTCTTCAGTCTTGGTGAGGCAACTAGTCTAGGAGAAGGAAAACTTTGAATTCAAACCTGTTAAACTCCGCTTAAAAAATTGACCTTATGTCATATCCTGCCTGAGCGGAGGGGTTGGGTAAATATGGTAAAATGGAATAATCCAGGGAATGGAGTAGCGCCCCCCCCTACACCTCGGTGTTGTAGCTACGTTTTTAAAAATTCATTTTTGTCTATCGGTTCATTTTTTCTTTCTATTTTCCCTGCCTTCTCATCCTTCTTGTGCAGAGGGGTTGGTATATATATATATATATATATATATATATATAACATCTTTCTACAGAATTATATATGACGTTTGTCTGGAGTGCTTTAGTGCAGTAACGCACGAAAAAGATAAAACTGCAGAAAAACGAACCGAATAGACGACGGATATAGAAGGGATTTCAACATGAATGAAATACACGCGGAACCACCATTCCCGTGTGATTACACAACATCAAGAAACGGTCGCTATGACATCAACGGCCGAAAGTAAACACGTTAGGGTATCGCACGTACTTTTACGCGTTGTATGATCAAAAAAAAAATATATATACATAAATCTTTGTGCTGTTCTTTCAAAAGGTTTTTTTTTACACAGATCATAGTCACAAGCAAATAATTTTTAAGCAAATCTATTTAACCCATAAATGAGAACCCTAAAGAGTTCGACCACTCTGGACAAAGGGATGACCAGTGATTAATGGATTTTAATGAGAACTCCACACCACCCAGATCTCCAAAGCAAGATGCAGTGTAAGAAGACTTTATAGCGTAGTGGCTAACGTACAGGACAACGACATCAGTGATAATAAGTTCGAATTCCAGTCGCGCCATTAAATTTCATTTCGGACAAATAAATAAGTAAATTTGGTGACCTTAGTCGAGGGTGACCCAAAGGTTTCCTTTTCAATAGCTGTAGGGGAGGGCGCTACTCCATTCCTTGGATTGCTCTACTTTACCTTTAATCCTTACCTTATAATGCTGAGTGTTAAGCAAGGAGGCATCAAGTACCATTTCTTGAGTCCTTGGTATGACTCGACCTGGGATTGAACCCCGAACCATTGGCGAACACTCTACTCATTAGGCCATTGGCCTGGTTCAATTTCGGTCTAATAGTATGTAAAGTTAGCGACCTTAGGGTAACCCGAAGGCTCTCTTTTTAATAGCTACTACACCGAGGTGTAGGAGAGGGTGCTACTCCATTTCCTGAATTGGTCTACTTTACCCTTGGTCCTCACCTTATAGTGCTGAGTGCTAAGCAAGGGAGCATAAAGTACCATTTTTTGAGTCTTCGGTATGACTCGACCTGGGATTGAACCCCTGTCTCCCGGACCAATTGCGAACACTCTACTCATTATTATCTTCATAAAAAGTATGAACCTACTTTTCCCTTCATTTATACGTTAAATAGTACTACTGCAGTTCTAGAAGGATGTTTTTGGCGTCAAATAACCCACTAAGATTGCTATGCCATTAAACAAAGAAAGCAAAAAATAATGTAATCACTTTGGCGAATGAATGATATTATTCTTGGAGATTATTTTAAAATCTTGTTTCTCCGCCCACTTAGTGTCCATCCCCCACTTCAAAAAATAAAAGATTTAAATGAAATAAAAACAAGTGACACTTCACATAAGACGACACAATTAATTAAATCAGACAATGTCTGCTAAACTTTATCATTCACAGGTGTACAAGAAAATTTACATCATTTTTCAGACGTAATTATCTCTTTCAGTCAGATTCACTAAATCAATCAATTATTTAAAAAATAAGATCCCTTAAGATTTCGGTTCAAATATTTGGTAAAAGTGCACCTCATGTTATGTAATGATTAACGAGCTAGGCTAACATACCGGTGGGTTCGATTATCAATCGGTGCTCAATATTACTGGCCTTATGCCATAACTAAACCAAGATTGATAAAGTACAATGATTTTGATTTGATAGGCTTTATTTGCTTAATGGCACATCAACCTTCGTGAGTTATTTAATGTCAAAGCCATCTTTGTGGAAGAAAAATAGTTGTACTAATTAACATATAGCTGGGGAGGTAAAAAGGTTTATACATTTCCCAAGGGCATTAGTCCAAAAGTAAATGTAATTGAGTGTCAACTCAAGACGGTGTCGCATTCCAGCACGATAGCAACGACGCCATGAAGACTTTCCCAAAGAATTCGATATCTATTGAAGGTCACTTTTTTTTTCTTGAAATAAGACCATTGGCCTAATGAAAAGAGGGTACGGCAATGGCCCGGGAGACCGGGGTTTAATTCCAGGTCGAGTCATCCCAAAGACTCAAAAAATGGTACTCGATGCTACCTATAAGGTAAGGATCAAAGGTAAAGTGAAGCAATCCAGGAAATGGAATAGCGCCCTCCCTTACACCTCGGTGTAGTAGCTATTAAAACGGAAGCCTTCGGGTCACCCTCGACTAAAGTCGCTAACTTTACTTACATTTTACAATGCTAAGATTAGTCAATTGTCTAACTAAATATCGTTAGTGATATCAATTCTCACAGAGTGTCACCCCTTCTAGCCCTGTGCCAAACAAAGCTACTTTTTTCTAAATACCCTGACATGCCATAGCAAGGGAATTAAATTCTCGGTGAGTGCACCATATTTCTGGCCTTATTTAGCATACTGTCAATCGCTTTAGAGATTTGGCATTACATGATACTTAGTAAGACAGATAAGGCATGCTGGGCACTGTTGGAGAAATAAATACGAACTCATAAGCAACGTTCTCTAATGGACTCCAACAGATGGACACACCAGAGTTGACTGAGCTGCAAAAACTTACATATATCGGTTTTGTGCGGTCACTGGATACAATATAGAGGACTTAGCAAGAGCAATGACAGATAGGGACGGATGACGAAAGAGAGGCAGGAAACTCCGTGCTCTCAGTAAAAATTGATGAGGATATATATATATATATATAGTCATCCACAGACAGATCTGTTTCGTTCTATCAGAACTCATCAGTGTGGCTAGACATATTAGCTTCCCGTAACCAGGATCGAAACCTGGTTGACTCAAAACGCCAAGTCAAGCCTCTAACCCTTCAGTAAGAAGGAGCCATTAGCTGCGAAGTAAATTTTAAACGGTTATGAATCACAATTGCTATCGTTTACATACATCCGCTTAACGGCTACCGAGACCACAATTCATATGTATGAAGAGACTTTTGTGTGTGTGTGTGTGTGTGTGTGTGTGTGTGAGTGAGTGCGAAGATCATTCAAAAAGCTCTCAACCTCACTCGAAACTAGAAAAACAACATCAGATTTATGTAGTTTTAAAAGAAGTTGTAGCGTGTTGACACAACCAAAATACCCAGTTCTGCTCTTGTTTCTGATTGAGGCTTAAAACTTTTTGAACGCAGTTTGTATATTCATATATTAGTATTCTGTCAACCTTGTTTAAGATTAAAGTTTTGCAGATACTATGAATGAATAATATTATAGATTATCATCATTTATATCTAGAATAATGCCCTGAATATTATAACATCATGTCAGTTAATTTTCAGATAAGACACTGGAAAGTACAATATCTTGCTAACGTCGAGACATAATTACCTTGTCGAACAGTTGATAGCTTGTTCACTTCCTGAGATATTATTTCTAGTTACATTTACTTTCAAGCAACCACTAAGTAGGCCAGTAGGTTATTGCACAATTGACCCACGTGCCTCTAGTCACTGATAATTAAAAAAAAGGTATTTGGATGTGGCATATCCAAGTTACCTGGGTACTTCGACAGTGAGGCGTCTGCGTTTAGACACCAGGTCTCGAAAATGTTTATTTTCTGAAGTCGTGATATTAGTGCAGGTTTGACATTTGTAAAATGGAACACTGGCACCCAATCGTTAAAAGGGCAAGAGGTTTTCTAGATTAGTTCAGTATGGCACAAGGTTAAATAATCATGAGGATGGTTGGTTGGTTATTTGAGTTTTATGGCATATCAACCTTTGCAGGTTATTTAACGCCAAATCAATTTTTATGAAAATTGTTCTATTTCAAACAATTCAGTTTAGCATAAGTACGCAGATTAAATGTGAAAAACATTTCTATTTCAAGTTATTCAATTTAGTTAAGCAGTTCTACAGTTAAATGTAATATTGTTTATATAAAGACTTAGGATTTATTTGTCCTGATTAAGGAAACTTTTTACAGCTTCGGTTTCTTTGTTTAATGGCACATCAACCTTCAGGGTTTATTTAATGCCAAAGCCTTACTTGTAGAAGAACACTTGTCGTACTATTTAACCAACAGCTAATGGGTTTAAGAGGGTTCATGCCTTTCTCAAGGGCATTAGTCTGGAAGTCAGCGAAACAGCGTGACTGGCATTCGAACTCGCTTACTACGATGTCGCAGTCCAGTACATTAGCCACTACACTATCGGGACTCACCCAAAACTTTTTATAGTCTTCCAGGGTGCAAAAAGATAGGCGTGGTTTCTTTGTTTTTATGGCACCTTCTCTTTTGATAAGGTGTGACGTCGTAAATAGTAAAGCAGATTGGTCTAATTGAACTTTGATTAAACAAGGAGAAGGAAAACTATGACATCCTACAAACTGTGGGTTATTCTCCTTTGATTTGATTCGCTTTCTATGTTTAAATGCACATGGACTTTCGCTGGTTATTTAATGGCAAAATTATCCTCGTAGAAGAATACTAATAGTAAGATATTTGTCGCTGCCTCCCACCTGACAGGATTTGACACAAGGTCAAAAGCCCGAAGGCTGATTAAAGTGGGGAAAAACGGGAGGGGAAGGTCGGGAAGGAGCCGAGACTCGAACCCTGCTGGTCATTGACGCACTAAGTGCAATGTGGGTGTAATGAGTCAAGCAGTATCACGGACCTAAATCTAGATCCGGGCACGTATGCTAGAATATAGCTTGAACTAGACCGTGAGGTCTAGAGCTATACAAGGGGTGCATAGGAGTCAAAAAAGCAGCTCGCCCAGCCGAAGGTGGCCCAGCCGAAGTTGGGGGCCTTTCGGTCGCGAATCGGCCATTGATCGATACCCCATTCGGCACGAATGCCAGAGGGCGCAGCAAAAGCCAGGGAAGTATGAAGAAGACAAATAGTATTATTCAACCCAAAGCTAGAGGAATAGGGGGCGGTCATACTTTTCACAAAGTTTGAAATTTAACATAATAACCCGAAGGAGTTTGAAATCGCTTACTGTAAAAAGTAAAGTTGGCGAACGTAGACGAGGGTAACCAGAAGGCTCCCTTTTCAATAGCTACTTCCCCAAGGTGTAGGGAAGGGCGCTACTCCTTTCCCTGTAAGTTGGCAACAATAGACGAGGGCGTCCAGAAGGCTCCTTTTTCAATAGCTACGACACCGAGGTGTAGGGGAGGGCGCTACTCCTTTCCCTGTAAGTTAGCGACCGTAGACGAGGACGACCAGAAGGCTCCCTTTTCAATAGCTACTACACTGAGGTGTAGGGGAAGGTGCTATTCCTTTCCCTGGATTGCTCTCCTTTACCCTCGATACGTACCTTATATTGCTGAGTGTTAAGCAAGGAGGTATCAAATACCATTTTCACTGTCTTTGGTATGACGTGACCTAGGATTGAACCCAGGTCTCCCGGACCATTGACGAACACTCTACCCACTAGACCAAACATTATCGAGAAAAGAATTATCATTTGAATCTAAAATAATGATCTAAGTATTCTAATATACAGTCAGCGTCTTTAAAATGAAACACTGGAAGCTACAATGACATAATTATATATATATAGTCATCCATACGAAGACTATTTGTCGCTGCCTCCCACCAGACACGACTTGACACAAGGTCAAAAGCCCGAAGGCCGATTAAAGTGGGGATAAGGGGGAGGGAAGGTCGGGAACGAGTCGAGACTCGAACCCTGCTGGTCTGTGCTGCTCATCGGCTCACTTGGTGCAATGTGAGCCTGATGAGGCAAGCAGTTTCACGAACCCAAATGTGGGTCCGGGCACGTATGCCGGGTTATGGCTTAAACTAGACACCAAGGTCTAGTGACATACATAGGTTCCTGAGAGCCACAACTCTTCAATATGGCAAGACACGAGAGATGCTTCAAGCTGAGATCGAAACCCAGTTGATATCCAGTCGGATATCTTACCCTATCACCTTTCTCAACGTAAATGAAGGGATTTTTTTTTTTACATATATCGATTTATATATACGCTTTTCGCTCCCGGAGTGCTCAATTTATGAGAAAAGTTTTACATTTACGCTTATGTGGCAGCCGGCAATTCCACACTCGAGTTCTTAACCAACTGGGTGGGTGGGTGTTAGCATATATATTGTCATAAGGGTTGTTCAAAGACTTCCAAGTCTCACAGCGAAAGAAGAGCCAAAATGGAACATTTTTGTTAAAGCAACACACAACCATTTCTTATAAAACTAAGGAAGGTGTCCTTGTGGTGTAATGGTTAAAGCGATGGCCAAGGATATGTACCTCTTTATCGTCCCAGCTATAAGTTAAATAGTGCTACTAATGTCCTTCTAGGAGTATGGCTTGGCATTAAATAACCTACAAAGTTTTATATGCCATTAAACAAAGAAACTAAACCTATAATGCTAAAGATTTTTCTAGTTTCAAGTGGTTGTGAGTTGCCACATAAAAATCTTCGGCGATATTCTTCTTTCTTCGAAGCGCTTAGACATTTTTGAACGACCATATTACAAATTAGAATTTTTGGACGACTATAGTAAGTTGGCGACCATAGTCGAGGATAACCCGAAGGCTCCCTTTTCGATAGCTACTACACCAATGTGTAGGGGAGGGCGCTACTCCTTTCCTGGATTGCTCTACTTTACCCTTGATCCGTACCTTATAATGCTGAGTGCTAAGCAAGGAAGCATCAAGTACCATTTTTTGAGTCTTTGGTATGACTCGACCTGGGATTGAACCCAGGTCTCCCGGGCCATTGGCGAACACTCTAACCCCTAGGCCAATGTCCGTAGTATTTTTGGACGACCATAGTACATATTAGTATTTTTGAACAACCATAGTACATATTAGTATTTTTAGAATACCATAGTACATATTAGTATTTTTGAACGATCATTGTACATTATAGTATTTTTGAACGACCATAGTACATATTACTATTTTTAGAATACCATAGTACAATTTAGTAGTTTTGAACGACCATAGTACATATTAGTATTTTTGAACAACCATAGTACATTATAGTATTTTTGGACGACCATAGTACATATTAGTATTTTTGAACGACCATAGTACATATTAGTATTTTTAGAATACCATAGTACATATTAGTAATTTTGAACGACCATAGTACATTATAGTATTTTTGGACGACCATAATACATTATAGTATTTTTGGACGACCATAGTACATATTAGTATTTTTGGACGACCATAGTACATTATAGTATTTTTGGACGACCATAGTACATATTAGTATTTTTGAACGACCATAGTACATATTAGTATTTTTAGAATACCATTGTACATATTAGTATTTTTGGACGACCATAGTACATTATAGTATTTTTGAACGACCATAGTACATATTAGTATTTTTGGACGACCATAGTACATATTAGTATTTTTGAACAACCATAGTACATATTAGTATTTTTGGACGACCATAGTACATATTAGTATTTTTGAACAACCATAGTACATATTAGTATTTTTGAACGACCATAGTACATATTAGTATTTTTAGAATACCATTGTACATATTAGTATTTTTGGACGACCATAGTACATATTAGTATTTTTGAACGACCATTGTACATATTAGTATTTTTGGACGACCATAGTACATATTAGTATTTTTGAACAACCATAGTACATATTAATATTTTGGGATTTTTGGTATAGTATTTTGAACGATCAGAGTACATATTTGTAATTTTGGATGACCATAGTACAAATTAGTAGTTTTGAACGACCATAGTACATATTAGTAGTTTTGGTCGACCATATTAGTATTCTATCAAACATATTGGAGATAAACATTAGAATATTCAAAGTAAACGCGCTAGCGAGAATGAGGTTCGAACTTATTATCTGCAAGTCAGCTCTTTAGCTCGTACACCATGTGGAATCTGCCACTTCAAGAAGAAAAGCGATAAAAAAACCTAAACAATCGAGAACGAGTGGAGGTGCACGTGGTGTAATGGTTATCGTCGTAGGAAATGTACACGGCGACACAAGTTCGAATCCTGGACGAGACTGATTGCATAGCACTAATTGGTTGATCGATTTTAACGGCACGTCAAGTCATCTGGGATTATTTCATGCCTTGTAGTAAGGGAATAGCGTACATTCTACGTTTATATATACATTTTTGCGAAATCTTTACAACGGCTTATTTATTCTTTTTTTTTTAATAGTTCGTTTCAACGATTTGTTGAAATCCTCTGGGATAGTTTTCTGATTACTTTTTACGGCACTGATTATTTTTTTCTTTATAATTTTTGGTATGATTTTTCAAATTTTTTCCCTAAGGCCTTCTTATTCTTTGCGTTGAAACGTCATCTCTGCATTCAATGAGAAAATGCTTAACAGAAAAAGGTAACATTTTACTGGGTGTTTGACATCGTATAAGTATTGGTGACGCCCATTGTGTAATGGTTATCGTCGTAGGAAATGGACACGGCGATACGAGTTCAAATCCTGGACGAGGCTGATTGCATTTCACATAGCACTAATACCCTTGGGAAAAGTATGAATCCAATTATTTTCCATCCAGCTATGGGCAAATAGTAGGGCAGACTGTGTTCTTCAGCCTTGGTGAGGCAACTAGTCTAGGAGAAGGAAAACTCTGAATTCAAACCTGTTAAACTCCGCTTAAAAATTGACCTTGTGTCATATCCTGCCCGAGCGGAGGGGTTGGGTAAATATGGTAAGTAATGGTGATTGCTTTTGTTTGATTGATTTGGTTTGCTTTCTTTTCTTAATGGCACATCAACCTTCGTGGGTTATTAAATGCCAAAGACATCCGTGAAGAAAAAGACTAATGGTATTAATCAGACTATAGCTGAAGGTATAAGGGAGTTCATGCCTTTTTCTAGGGCACCTCATGTTTGATATAGATTACAAGCAAAACATTTTAGTCGTACGAAATGGATGTGGCTGTTTACTAATCCCTTCCCGTTAATACCCTTGAGAAAAGCACGACTCTATTCACTCTTAGCAATGAGTGAATACAAGAGGAGACTCGGTTTTTTAGCCTTGTTAGGACAACCAGTTTAGGAGAAGGAAAACTCTGAATTTAGACCAGCTGTACTCTACTTAAAATTTGACCTTGTGTCGTATCATGCTCGTACCGGATATGTTGAGTTAATACATGCCCTTGGGAAAGAAGAAATCCATCTGTTCTTTAAAGTAGTCATAAGCTCTCAATACATTTATTCCAGAGAGTTTTTGATTGGTCGACGCTCTTCTGAAAGTTTGCTTTAATATGGTTTGACCTTTTAAATAATTAAGCAGACTGGAATTTCTATCTTTGATAAGTCTGGGAGAAGGAAAACTTTGACTTCTTATCAGTTGTAATCCACTTAAAAATTGACCTTCTGTCACCTCCGCTCTCTAGAAGAGAGTCTGGGCGAATACATGTCTATGGGAAAGGTATCAGTTCATCTTTTTTTTCAAAATAGCCCACTTGACATTAAACATTCTTATTCCAAAGAGATTTCGACTGGGTCAAGTACCTCTGGAAACCTTTTATGATACGTAATTTGTTAATAATAGAGCAGATTCGGGGCATTAACCTTGATACACAACCAGACTTGCTCAGAGTGGATCTGGGAGTAATAGCAATACTGTCACTACAAAACCTGGATTTCGAGAACTGGAGCCTCAACATTAGCTGCAGTTTAGGGTCATACTCAGGACACCACTTTTCGAGGGGTGTCCACCCCCTGCAGAGAATCCAGTCAGCATATTCTTAACCCCACCGGCAGGGTGTTATAACATTCTGAAATAAATCGTTGTTGATCTCTATTTTGAAATCTGTCAATTCGTAAGATTCCTTACAATTAATCAGTGCTATGAACGTGGCTTGATGATGATGATGATGATGATAACGACGACGATGATGATGATGGCGATGAAGATGGCGATAAAATGCAGATTGCAATGACAATAATAAACAAAAATAAAGTGAGGGTGGGTAAATACATACAAGCAACCTATGAAAGGAATTTTTTGTTATCCTCTAAGACCTCCTGTTAAAGCATAAAACGACCGAGGTTATTGATTGTAAAACAATTAGGGGCCCCTGTTTGTTTGTTTCTTTGTGTTTTAAGCAATATGAACCTTTGTAGGTTATTTAATGCCAAATCTATTTTTATACAAATAAACAGTTCTATTTCAAGCAATTAAGTTTAGCAGAAGTACACAGTTTAATAATAAAAACATTTCTATTTCAAGCTATTCAGTTTAGTCAAACAGTTCTAATTCAAACGATTCAGTTTAGTATAAGCATGGTTTTTGTTTACACACAGTAAAATCTCAAAACAGTTCTATTTCAAACAATTCAGTTTAGCTTGAGTACAATTTCAATGTTAAAAACAGTTCTTCTTCAAACAACTCAGTTTATCATAAAAACAGTTCCATTTCAAACATTTCAGTTTAGCATAAGTTGTATTTCAAACAATTAAGTTTAGCATACAAAATGGTTGCATTTCAAATAACTCAGTTTAGCAAAAGTAGCAGTTTAAATTGTTAAAACAGTTCTATTTCAAGCAATCAGTTTAGCATAGATACATTGTTTAGTTCTATTTGACCCATAGATAGGAACCTATCAGGTACTGCGACTCCAGACCAGAATGGACATGGGATCAATTCCAATGAAGGGGTACTCCGCATTCCCCAAAGCTCTGGCATTACTGGAGCATTATCATCAGATTATCCCTTTGCAGTGATTCAGTCGGTGTATTCAACAGTCCCCCCAACCAACTGGGCAAGGGACGCCCGGATTAAAATAAAAACACACCAGCAGTGAATCGACAACGAGTTCTGGTTGGCCGAAGGAGACTCAAACGGGAAAGCTGTTAAGAGTGGGCGCGAGATAGAAAACTAAAAAGGAGTTACTTGGTGGCCGGATGCGTCCTGGTCAAGACAGTTTAAGACCAGATACGGCAATGTGAAGACAGACGAAAATTGCGGTCCCCCATTTCTGGGTGAGCTCCGAAAAGAGGTCGCACACCAGTCGTGCAGATGTGGAGACGAAAACAGCTAACAAGCACGTTAGAACTGCAACAAAAAACCATAAAGAAAATTCAAGGTCTGTGTCTGCCTCTCCCCCCTCTCTCTCTCTCTCTCCTTGTGACATTTTGTTTCTCTTTGTCAAGCTAATGTGGTCAACTCAATTTTCATATGCTGTTTCTCTCTTCCCTACGACTACAAAAAAGTGTAGTCGTAAGTAAACTTTTTTATTAGCGAACCAAGACGGGGTTTTGTGTGTTCGTCACTTTTTCTCATGGCGAGGTTACAATAGGGTTCGACTAGCACTTAAGACGTTGTGTTGTATTTTGGCCTTTGACCCGGCCAAAAATGCCATTCCAAGGTGATGCACCGGAAGGAAGTGACACATTCTAATGGCAGTTATGAGAGGAAATCGTGTGAGCGGAAATTGGCTGATGAAATGGGACGAGCTAAAAAATTCCCATGGTACACTCATAGACTGACGCACCGGAAGAGAGTGACCTGTGAACTGCATGACAGTTATTTCCGCTTGATGACGATCAAACATGCCATTTCAAAGATCGAGTGGGCGACCGAGTGGGCGTTGAACTATTATATAACTCAGTCAAGACAGAAGTTCGAGTTCCAGTTACAGTTGGAGCCGGAGTTATAGACGAGTTGAGGTAGGGAAAGCCACACCCGGCCGAGGGGCCCTCGGGAACCCCGATGGAGTTTGTGGACCAGAGAAGTTGCTGATAAGTTGCAGTAAAGAAAGCCAGCACCCAGCAGAGTGGATCCCAGGGCCTCCGGTTGAGCATCAGGAGAACGAGAAAGACACAACGTTGACGGCCATAAGAGTGGGGGTCAAAATATTTCAGTTATGTTCGGTCTCCAGCTCCCTCTCACACGCAAACCTTGAGTAACCCTTTTCGAACCCTTGCAATAAAGTGAGAGGTAAATATTTTGTTAAAGAAGTCTTCCTGCGTCTTTATCATTGCGTCGGTATGTATCCAGTATATATATATATATGTATATTTCTGCATGAATCAGCAGATGACAATACAACAGTAGTGCTGCACGCATAAACCCGTTCGACACGTAGTGATACAAGTGTCTATGAGTGGTAGTTGTAGAGATAGTAGTGCAAATTTCTGTTGAAAATACACCAGCACGAACTGCTATTTGAACACCGAAGCGTTGCAAATTATTTGTATTAGATAGGAATACTTAATTTTCTATAACTGTGTGCAAATTATGTATATTAATTAGGAATACATGATATCATATAAATGTTGGCAAAAAACTTAATAAAAACAAAACAAGAAAGTAAATATGTATACACAATGAACACAATTTCCAAATATCTGGGCTTAAGTTAAACCAAGACATGTTGACATACCGTTAAAAGGTTCAATTTGTCATGTCTTATTGTCCACCTCACTGTTAAAGGGTGTCCGTTTTACAAAGTTTACCCATGCTCCTGGTATTCATTACTAGTGCCAAATGACTTTCTCTCCGTATTATATGCACTTAAAACCCTCTCTGTTGTTGTGTTCAGGTGTCAAACCACTAAGAGGAAGTACATTTCATTTCAACATCCTCCCAGCCTAAAAAAAGACGAGAAAAAAGATTTAACTCACTTTTTAACAAACGAAGGTTTATACTACAGTGGAAGAAATAATGAGAGCTCCCCCCACCACCTGCAAATTCCAATACAACTATTCAAATATTGATTCAAAATTTGTGAAATTGTGACCAAAAGAAAGTTATAAAACGAGGAGTAAATACTGGGTGATATTTTTATTTCTATTTACATTCGAAAAAGTAATTACAAAATTAAAATATTTTATCGTAACAAAGAAGGGAAATAAAGATAGCACACATTGCCAAAATTGCATTTTTACAAAGCAAAAATAAATTCCAAAACAAATAAGCAGATTAATATTTACATACACTTCCTTGTAGCACATCTTCAAACCGGTTATTCATCGAATTAATCAGATTTAAGAACGTATCATTGGATATAGCTTCCCAGCATTCCTTAACGGCACACCAAAACATTTCTTTATCTTCAAACCGTCTCCCATCAGCGTAAACTTGTCTTGCTAATATACCCCAGAGATTTTCGATTGGATTCAGGTCTGAAGACTTTGCAGGCCAACTCAAAATAGCAATACTGTGGTCTTAGAGCCATTTGGTTGTCAACTTTGCGGTGTGAACCGCAACATTATCTTGCTGGAATATTTGCATCATTTTGGTAATTATTGGCCAGCAATGTAAGGAAACTTTTTTTCTAAGACTTCAGTATATTTCTGAGCATTCTGCTTTCCCTCTATTTTAACCAAACTTATCTTAACCTTAGTAGAAAATTATCCCTATATTATCAAAGATCCTCCATCAAATAGGCAATTGCTGAAAAATTTGTTCCACTTTTCGTAAGTCATGCCAATAGAACTGAAATCCATCCGGTCCATCTAAGTCAAACTTGAGGAATTTATAATCTGTCGAACTCTCCTGGGTGTTACGTTTAAATCTAAGAACATTTCAAGGTTTCTGGAGCTTCTCGTAGCACTCTTCGGCGGGCAGTTGGGCTCAACTTCGGTGCACGTCTAGTTGATTTCTTGGTTCCATACGCTTCTGGGTCTTGTAAAAAGTTGTTTATCACCTTTCTAGACCACTTTATATCACTAGCAATAACCGAAAACGAGAATCCTTTGTCACTAAATACTTTTATTTGATCTTTTTCGATTTTGGACAAGGCATACCTTCTTTCAATAGTGAAAACTTTGTAATTCTTTTGCTAAACGTAAAAATATTGTACCACAACACAGAATAACCCATGCGTCCTGTTTTGTTCTGTTTCTAATGTGTTATTTTGATTTATAGGGAAATAGCGGGGTGTACTCGTGTTGTAATGGTTAAAGTGATGGACTGTGGAATCGTAGAACGCGAGTTCGTACTCCAGTCGCGCTATTACGTTCACTTTCGGCAACTACCCTTGGGAAAGGTATGAACCCCCTTATCCTCCCAGCTCTGGGTTAAATATTACAACTACTGTTCTTCTAGGAGAATAGCTTTGGCATTAAATAACCTACAAAGTTTGATATGCCATTAAACAAAGAAACCAAACCTTAGAGGGAAATAAAATAAAACATTTATTTCCGTAAAAGGTTAACCAAGAATTGAACTTTTTTCAAATGCTGAAAAAAAAAAAAGATCCGATAGTTTTTGAAAATTTACTGAAATCCAGTTTGACAAGCATTCTTAGGTCAATATTTCACTAAATTTGAAAAGGTACTGTAAAAGTTATATTTAAATTTGTTGGGTGGGCTATAATTATTTCCAGCTCTTTAATTCTACTCAGGTAATTATAAGATTCAAATAATCACTTAAAATATTTCTTTATTTGAGTTGGGTTTTAAAGGGTATTTAATATCGCCAACATATCTAAAACACATCTTGATAATGAGTTAAACAGTATCATTACTATTCTTCGATAAGTATGTCTTTGATATTAAATAACCCACAAAGGTTCATACGGCATTAAACAAAGAATCCAAAATAAACAAAGTCGTTGTCAGTGAAAACAAGTTAGTAAATAATGAGAAATAAACAATAAATACAAATAAGTTTTTTGAATACATATAATGATGCTTATTTTTTATTTATTTTTTTGATAATGACCAACTTTCAAACGATACGTAATATGGCTAAGTACTTATCAGGTTGGTTAGTTGGGTTTTATGGCATATCAATCTTTGTAGGTTATTTAATGCCAAATCCATTTTTATCTAAATAAACAGTTCTATTTCAAACAATTCTGTTTAGCATGAGTACACAGTTTAATTGTCAAAAGCATTTCTATTTCAAGCTATTCAGTTTATTCAAACAGTTATATATAACAATTCAGTTTAGTGGAAGTACAGTTTCAATGTCAAAAACAGTTCAATTTCAAACAATTTAGTTTAGCATAAGCGCGCTATTTAAATCTAAGTATAGTTTAATTGTGAAAATCATTTCTATTTCAAGCTATTCAGTTTATTCAAACAGTTCTAATTTAGCTAATTCAATTTCGTATAAGTACAGATTTTGTTTACGGTTAAACGTCAAAACAGTTCTATGTTAAACAATTCAGTTTAGTGTAAGTAGAGTTTCAATGTCAAAAACAGTTCCATTTCAACCAATTCAGTTTAGCATAACCACACAGTTTAAATGCAAATACAGTTTAATTGTCAAAAAAAGAGTTTTATTTCAGATAGTTCAGTTTAGCATAAGTACACAGTTTAGAGGCCAAACAGTTCTATTTCGAGCAATTCAGTTTAGCATAAATACACAGTTTAAATACCAAGAACAGTAAACTCAAACCACGGCTTAGTTCTATTGAACCCATAGATATGACCCTTATTAGGTTGTACCACTTCGGGCCAGAGTGGAACTGCGAGCAATGGTAAGGAAGGGGTACTCCGTATTCCCCAGAGCTTCAGCCTTACTGGAACCTCATCATCAGATTGTTTAGTGTCATATCCAAGACACTTGTTGGGTGGGTCTTACCCCTCAGCAGAGAAGCAGTCGGTGTATTCCACAGCTCCAGCCAACTGGGCAAGGCTAAGTACTCCGTACGAATAATAATCATAAAATCAAATAACAGCGACTCTTGACCATCTCACAACTATATTAAAAGCGACTAAAAGCCCCCCTTTTTTTAAATTATGACCATCTTACAATCGGAATGTAATACGGCTAAGTATTGAAAGTTTCTTGTTGTGTTCTGTGGTTTTAATTATTTTCATTAATTAAAATGTATGAATACCTTTTTTATAAAGATTTTTTAATTTACGTGAAAAGTTTGACGAAACTTTTTGATGTTTCTAAAATCTTAAGCAAGAAATACTTTATTTACTAAATATATAAAATGAAAATGTAATAAACAGTTGTTTTTTTTTTAATTCAACTAATACATGAGCGTCCTTCAATTAAATGAGATGGGTAAGACGACATAGTATATTTGATAAGCGAAATAGAAAGAGAGAAAAAAAAAACAGGATATCGAAGAGGAATGTCTGTGTGTGTGTGTGTGTGTGTGAGAGAGAGAGGGAGAGAGAGAGAGAGAGAGCGAGAGGGAGAGAGAGAGGGAGAGAGAGCGAGAGAGAGCGAGAGACAGAGAGGGAGAGAGAGAGAGAGAGAGCGAGAGAGAGAGGGGGAGAGAGAGGGAGAGAGAGAGAGATGTGTTAGAAAAAGAAGTTGTTCCGAAAAGTTGACATTAAACCAAGATAAGAAACATGTGTTTAATGAGTGCTCCCCGGGCCAACACTGTGAAAGGACAACCGTCACCTACAAGGACATAGGAATATACAAGACAGGAAAATTTAATCAGCACTAGTTTTCTTTTTTAATATATATATATATATATATATATATATATATATATATATACACGGAAAAGCGTAAGTCCAATATTTTATCAATATTTCACTTTCAAATAAATTGTATGGTAGATAAAAACTGACTTTCTGAGCTTGCAGTTTAACTCAGCAACGAAAGTCGTAAATACCGTATAATAGTTAAAAGAAAATGTTCATAAACAAACACTTTGGTTCATAGAAATGACACAAATCGCTTATCACCTGGTTAAGAAATTTGTCTTATTACATTAGTTTATGGCCGATCACACAAGTACTTTCCCGATTTTCTACAACTGAAGATCTACCGATCTCCTTGAACGCTTTTGCCGGCAGGAAGACATTTTTTTTCTTTGCCAACGGCACACAGACAGAACTACATTTTTTGTCCGGCTCTTTTTCTCTCGCTAGTTCAATGCAAGGCATTTTTCTATTGTTCATCAGTTCAACATTAATAAATAGAAATATCACAAGAAGATCCCACTGGATGGTGTAAAGGTTGTTTAGCGAAATATCATTATTAAAAGTTGGTATTTAGTTATCTTTTGGCTATTATACTGACATACAATTGCAGATTAAATTACATGGTTCATACAATAAATAATATGAAATATTCCCTAAGTTATTGGTAATAGTAGCTTTGTTCGGAGGCACACCTTTTTCAAAGAAATAAATTGTGGTGGGTCCTTTCATTTCTTAGAATACTATAAACATGACCGTCTCTTCAGAACACTGCGCCTGGAACTTTTTATTTACGGGAGAATCAGTGTTTTCTATTCATGGACAGTCTTTTTAACTCAATCTAGTAATAAAAAAAACATTCTAGCCAATTTTAATATATTTTTTCGACTAAAATATACTTCCCCGCATACATTATATATGATTCTATAAATTTCACATGGTCTTAACTTCCCAGCTAGCAAAAATTCAATGACAGACCTCTGTTCAATCCTGAAGCATTCTGATTGATCTGCCATGTTGAATATTTTTGTTATCATTAAAGGTTTTCGGACTATTGTCTTCATCTTTATTGTTATTTCTACAAAGTTTCGGTCGATATGCCCTCCGGCCTTCTTCAGGTGTTTGTCGAACTCGGGAACCTTCACGAAACTTCGAACTATGTCCTTTATTGCATCCACGGGGGTCACCTGTTCTGATTCCGTTAGCTATAACCGGGTACAAGTGTTAAGTATTCCTGTATTGTCACTCACCTGCAGTCAGGATTGAACTTGCAACCTCCAGATGATTGTCTCCTAAGGGAACCAAGCGTTATGCCATGTGTCCTGCTGGACAATTCAGAGCGAAATTTTGGGACTTATAAATTTATTGTTCTTACTTGACTAGAATTACTACTATTATGGATGATTTTTTACCTATGCTCATATTCAGATTTTTTTTATCTAGCCTTCTTAATTATCGGTTTCCATATTGTATTCAACTCGATACTTGGTCTACTCAGCAGGTCATTGTAGCCCAACATATGTGCTCATTCCTTGAAACGTTGTGGAAATAACAATAAAGATGAAGACAATAGTCCGAAAACCCTTAATGATAAAAATCACCAAGCTTCGTCTCAGAAATTTAGACAACAAATATTTTTGTGATATTAAAATGATTTTTGCAATGAACCAATTCTAAAAATACAGATATTACATTCATAGAAAAAAAATCTGAAAAAATGTTTTTTGCCTTTTTCAAAATATTTTCCTTATTGATTGAATATATATACTTGCCCAGTCGGCTGGGGCTGTAGAATACACCGACTGCTTCTCTGCCGAGGGGTAAGACCCCCACCAACGAGTGTCCAAGATATGACACTAAATAATTTAATGGTGAGGTTCCAGTAATACTGGAGCTTTGGGGGATGCAGAATACCCCTTCATTGCCATCACTCCCAGGTCCACTCTGGCCCGGAGTGGTAGCTCGTGAAAGGGTCCTATCTATGGGTCAAATAGAACTAAACTGTGGTTTCAAGTGTTTTCTGTTTTTACATTTAAACTGCGTATTTATGCTAAACTGAATTGTTTAAAATAAAACTGTTTTGACATTTAAACTGCGTACTTATGATAAACTGACTTGTTTAAAAAAATAGAACTGTTTTTTACTTTTTACACGGTGTAAACAAAAACTGTACTTATGGTAAACGGTACTGTTTGAAATAGAACTGTTTATATGTATAAAAATGGATTTAGCATTAAATAACCTAAAACGGTTGATACGCCATAAAACCAAACAAAACCGAAGCAAACCATATATATGATTTATTGTTTGAACATACCCTCTATTTTGCAAATTTTCTGAAAATAATTCGACTACTCTGCCAAAAGTAAAGAATTATATGCGAAAGAGGGTAAATCTAGAAAAAAAGGTTTACGAACGTATTACACATCTATCGGTAGAGTCCCCGTGACATAATTGGTAACGTGCTGGACTGCGACATCATAGTAGAGAGTTGGAACTTAAATCGCACTATTACGTTCACTTTCGGACTACTAGCCATGGGAAAGGCATGAGCCCCCTTATCCCTCAATGTTGGACTGCAACTTCATAGTGAGTGAGTTCAAACTCCAGTCATGCTATTATATTCACTTTCAGACTAACCCCCTTTGGAAAGGCATGAACCCCCATATCCCTCTTATGTTGGACTGCAACATCAAAGTGAGTGAGTTCAAACTCCAGTCATGCTATCATATTCACTTTCAGACTAACCCCCTTTGGAAAGGCATGAACCCCCATATCCCTCTTATGTTGGACTGCAACATCAAAGTGAGTGAGTTCAAACTCCAGTCATGCTATTACATTCACTTTCGGACTAATACCCTTGGGAAAGGCATGAACCCTCTAATCCGCCCAACTTTGGGTTAAATAGTACCTCTACTCTCCTTCTACAAGAATGGCGTTGGCTTTAAATAACCCACGAAGTTTGAGATGCCATTAAAACACAAAAGCAAAAAAAAATTATTGGCACCCAAAAAAACTTCAAAAAAGAATTGAGGGAGTCTCCATGGCGTGGTGGCTAATGTGCCAGACTGTGACATCGTAGGAAGTGAGTTCGAGCTTCAGTCGCGCTATTACGCTTACTATTGAACTAATACCCTTGAGAAAGGCATAAACCCTGTTATCCCCCCTCCCAGCTGTGGGTTAAATAGTACCAATACTGTTTTTCAGCAAGGATGGTTTTTGCATGAAATAACCCACGAAGGTTGATATGTTATTAAACAAAGAAAGCAAAGAACCCTCTTATCCGCCCCCAGCTATAGATTAAATAGTATCACAACTGTTGTTCAACAAGGATGGCTGTGGCATTAAATAACCCATGAATGTTGATATCCTATTAAACAAACAGCACGAACCTGTAAAAAGTTTCAGGACAAATAAATCCCAAGTCTTTCTATAAACAATATACTTACCATTAATCAGTAAATCCCTTATTCTAACCTACCGACCTATCCGCGGGGTTTTAAATACTCTGACTGTACCCCTAGCTAAGACTGTATCGCAGTAAGCGATTTGGAACTCCAGTTGTGATATTACCTTCATTTTCGGACAAATACTATTGAAGAAGGCATGAACCCCCTCATCCCGTCAGCTATGGGTTAAGTATTATCACTGCTATTCTACAAAAACCGCTTCAACATAAAATATCCACGAAGTTTGAGGTGCCATTAAACAAAGAAACCAAACCAAACCTTTTCCTTTCTTCGCAATAAAAAAATCATAAATTTAGTTTTATATAATCTGAATAAGTTTTAAGATTCCAACCATGAATAACAATAAACAGCATCAACTGATGAGGCTCCGGCTCTGGAGACTGGAGAGAGTGGAGTACCCGTTTATTACCATTACTCCCAGATCCACTCTTACCTTGAGTGATAGTACTTATTAAGGTCCTATTCATGGTTCCAGTGTATATGTTTGGAAATAAAGATATCAAATGACCGTGAACAAAAAATTTCTTATAACCTAAACAAAAATTATAAATAAATGTACAAAGAACGTGATTCCCTAACCTCTAGTCAAAGTTACTAATCTAACAATCATTTTATTTAGATTTAAGATCAATACTCTTCGTTAAATGCTGATATCTCATGCTTTTTATGAGGCCGATGGTCGATTATTACACGCGGACTGAAGGTGGCTGTGGTGTAATGGTTATCGTCGTAGGAAATGGACACGGCGACACGAGCTCAGAACCTGGATGAGACTGATTGCATTTCATATTGCACTAATACCCATGGGAAAGGTATTAATCCAATTATTCTCCCTTCAGCTATGGGTAAATAGTAGGACAGACTGGGTTCTTCAGCCTTGGTGAGGCAACTAGTCTAGGAGAAGGAAAACTCTGAATTCAAACCTGTTAAACTCCGCTTAAAAATTGACCTTGTGTCATATCCTGCCCAAGTGAAGGGGTTGGTAAATACGATTACACGCGGACTGAAAAGTTCTCGATCAAACCAAGACTATAATGAAATATCAAACGTTTATTTTGTATTATTTCTTAACTTTCCTTAAACTAAAAAAACTCAATTAAAAATTATTAAAAGAAAAAAAGAAATATTCTTAGTTGGTCGAAGGACTTTTCAGCAACAGCTAGAATACTGCTGAAGAGTAAGACTCCCCTATCAAAAAGGAGTATATTAGGTATGACACAAAACTACATCTGATGAATCGGCTTCAGTTCTCGAAGTCTGGGAACGGTAGAGTATCCCTTCATTGCCATTACTCCCAGGTCCACTTTACCCCGAAGCAGTAGAACCTGTTATGGCCCAATGCATAGGTCAAATAGATTTGTTTAAATATGATTCGTATTTGATTGGACTGTAAGATAAAATAACTTTCTGAAGAAACAACTGCGTAAAAAATGATTGTTTAGTATGTGAATTTTATCAATACATTGGCTCTGAAAACATTGATATTGCAACTAAGTATGAAGTATTTAACTGTTTAAAAGGAATGTGAACTTTATCAATACATTGGCTCTTAAAACATTGATATTACAACTAAGTATGAAGTGTTTAGCTGTTTAAAATGATTGAGAACTTTATCAATACATTGGCTCTGAAAACATTGATATTGCAACTAAGTATGAAGTGTTTAGCTGTTTAGAATTATTGTGAACTTTATTAATACATTGGCTCTTAAAACATTGATATTACAACTATGTATGAAGTGTTTAGCTGTTTAAAATGATTGGGAACTTTATTAATACAAATGTTGAACAGTAACTTTTCAAACCACAGAACTGTGGAGACATGATCAACTTATAAATAGTCTGTTGATTATTACAATATCGAAAAGACTTAGACTTAAATCTTATCTTTGTTTGATCGTTGGTAAGGATGATACAATAACTATTTTGTTTGTTTGGGTTTGGAATAATCTGTCGAGGCCCACTTCTCTCGAATTCTGAAACTGTAATTATTCATGAATCATTATTATTCCTTGAGCGTATTTCAAACCAGTGTGAGCTGATGGTCTTTCTCTAGAGTCTGAGTCTCTTCAAGTCTCCAGGACTCTTCTCAGTATTCTAGCCGATCTTAACAATGCTGTAGTTTGGATGGTCTATCCTCGTCTTCCGATTTCCAACTTATCCTAGCATTTTACCATGCCTTTGAGGATCGTTCCGAGTGCATCTGATACAACTGGTATCACCGTCACCTTCCTGTTCCATAGCTTTTTTAGTTCTCTGGCAAGGTCTAAGTACTTATTTCTGTTTTCGTTTTCTTTGCTTTTCACTGTGAGTTCTGCCGAGTCAGTAAAGTCTACAAGTCAGCAGGTTCTCTTATTTTCCAACTATTACTAGGTCTGGTCGTCTGGCCGAGATTTGGTGATCCATTTATATCTCAAAATCCCAGAGAATTTTGTATGTCTCATTCTCCAGGGCTGATTTTGGTTTGTGCATATACGATTTGGTAGTGTGATCAAATTTCTGTTTCTTTCGCAATACCCAGTGGATCACCTGGCCTACCCAGTCGTGTCTTATCTTATACTCTTCCTGTGCTAATTTGCTGCATTCGTTTCGTCTCTATCATCACATAACCTCCACTTGCCATTCTTTTGCGTCTTATCTATTTTTGATTTAATTTAGTTAGTCCTTATGGCGTTGTTTCAGGCTGCTATTAGAAGAGATTCATTTTCTCTCTTAAAGTTTCCCTTTCTTAGCCATGTCCAAGTCTTCTCGGGTGAGATGTCGTTAGTTTGTCGCTTGAAGTATCTGTACAGTTTTTTTTTCGTCCCATTTCTGTTTCCCATGCTTAGAAATTCATAGATTATTATTGTTATTTTTATTAGCTTTGATGGTTTTTCACAGAAGCCTCAGTGACAGCAGGTCTCTTCAAATTTCTAAGACTCTTCCAAGTTGCCAGACCGATTTTGATAGTGCTGTAGTCTTGATGGTTTCTTCCTCTAATATATAGTTCAACCAGACTTTTTGCCAAGCATTTGGGAATTGTTCCAAGTGCTCCAACTATGATTAGTACCACTGTCACATCCGTATTACAGAACTTTTTCATTTCTCTGATAAGATAATTGCTTGAAATACTCAGAACGATATAATTACAGGGTGAGCCAAAAAAAACAAAAAAACAAAAAACAAAAACAGAACCCATAAACTTTTTTATTACTTCTACTAAAATAAAGCAAAATAATTCTAATTCTTTTCCTTGGTAGACCAGGACATGTTGGTGAATACTGTGGTCCCAATTTTTCATGCACAGAATCTACTTCATATCCTGAAAAAAAGAAAAGACTAGAATTAAATTTATGAATTTCAGTCAAAAGTATATGGGTTCTGTTTCTTTTGGGTCACCCTGTATTTAACGTTGCTAAATTGAATTGTTAAAAATAGAACTGTTTGATCATTTAACTGTGTGTAAATAAAAGACTCCTGTTTAATTGAATTGTTAGTAAAAAATAGCAATACTTGGAACTACAGGGTGACCAAAAAAAACAGATCCCATAAAGTTTTTCTATTACTTCTGCAAAAATAAAGCAAAATAATTCTAATGTCTTTTCCTTGGTAGACCAGGACATGTTGGTGAATACTATGGTTCCAATTTTTTTTGTACAGAATCTACTTCATATCCTGAAAAAAAGAAAAGGCTAGAATTAAATTTATGAATTTCAGTCAAAAATATATGGGTTCTGTTTTTATTTGGGTGGGTGGGTCACCCTGTAAACAAACGATTTCTATTTGATAGAAATACTCGAAATCAATAAGTGTAGTTGGCGACCATAGTCGAGGGCGACCCGAGGGCTCCCTTTTCAATAGCTACTACACCGAGATGTAGGAGAGGGCGCTACCCAATTCCCTGAATTGCTCCACTTTACCATTGATCCTTACCTTATAATGCTGAATGTTAAGCAAGGAGGCATCAAGTACCATTTTTTGAGTCTTTGGTATGACTCGACCTGGGATTGAAACCCGGTCTCCCGGACTATAGGCGAACACTGTACTCATTTACTTGAAGTTATATTTTTTGCAGAGGATTGTTATTATCATTTCTTTGAACCACATAATTACTAGCAAAAATATAGAATTCAACATTTAATAATCGATGAGTATTTGTTTCTTTTGAATAAATTTAGTCACCATGTCCGCTATACATAGAAAATGTCTTTGGAAACGTTCCTGTAGTTTGGGATTTTGTTTAAATGTCACGATGCGTCTAGCTAAGTTCAAAGCGAAGACAACAGTTCTTAACCTTGGCTGATATTTGCGAAAGACGTGAGGGTCCATTGCCAGAAATTGCCTGGTAAAAGTCCAAGCGTGGATTACATTTGGCACAAGGGGTGTCAGTCGCATCGATACACAAATACGTGTATTTGTGATTACACCCGTAGATATAGTGTCTTTCATAAAGAAGAAGCGATATCTTAAATGTGAGTCTCTTTAGGGATTAAAATGCCTGGTTCAAGCGTTAGTCTCAGTCAAGTATCCATTCTTTTATCTTCTGACAACTATGTTTTCTTCCACGTTTGAACGGATGTAGATTTTTAATCCTACGAACAAGTCTACAGGACACCTCTGGTGGTGTAATGGTTAACAAGCTAGACTAACAAACCTTTACGTGTGAGTTCGATTCTCATTGGGTTGCCCCATTTATACAGCCTTTTGCCACATCTAAGCAAAGTCCTTAGTAAATTACTACAAACAAGTCGACAATATCTATCAATGACTCAGCCCAGTCGGCTGCGGTTGAAGAATTCAACGACTGCATCTCTGCAGAGGAATAAGTCTCCTACCAACGATTGTCCTAGATATGACGTTAAAACATCTGATGGGGAGGCTCCAACCATGATGATTTGAAGAATGCGGAAGACCCATTCATTGTTATTACTCCCAAGTCCACTGTGACCCGGTGTCGTAGCACTTGACAGGGTCCTATCTATGGGTCAAATAAATAAACTGTCCGTGCAAACAAATAACTGATGTTAAATTGTGACTGTTATATTGAAATACTTGAAACCATTTAACTATATGCAAAAAAAAGAGAGCCCAGGCTCGTTTAAGAATGTTATCAACAAAATGGATTTACAAATTATATATATATATATATACATATATACTTAATACATATATGTATAAAGAAGATTTGATATTAAATAATACACGATGGTTGATATGTCATAAAACCCAACAAAACCAAATCCTATACATTTAATATATATATATATATATATATATATATATATATATATATTCTATTTGTATTGTTTGTTTGCATTTTAGTAGTTTTTGTGTGAGCTCTGTAGCTGATTTTTCGAACACTGAGGCCAGGGCTCTAACCTCAGCAAAACGTGCCCCCCTTTTTTTCTGCCTCCCATCACGAAAACTATCCAAGTTAGACGAACCAGACATGCAGGACACTGCTGGAGAAGCAGAGACGAGCTCATAAGTGATGTACTCCTATGGAATCCCACATATGGCCGGGCAAAAGCAGGACGACCAGCTCGAACATACATCCAGGAGCTATGTGAGGATACGCGATGTGGCTCTGAAGATCTGGCAGAGGCGATGAACGATAGGAAGAAGTGGCAAGAGAGGGTCAGGGATATCCGTCCTAGCGGCACAACATGATATATATATATATATATATAAACAGGATTTAGCATTTAATAACCCACAATGGTTGATGTGCCATAAAAGTTAACCAAGCCAAACCTATCTCTGACTGCAGCCTCGAAGTAAGAGAGAGTTCCAGTCACGCTCTTCCGTTTACTTTCGAACTAATACCCTTAGGAAAGGCATGAACCTCCTTATCCTCGAGCTATAGGTTAAACAGTACCACTAATGTCTCTCTGCAAGGATGTCTTTGGAATTAAATAACCCTCAAAGACTGATATACCATTGAACAAAAAAAAAATCAATTTATTTATCTATCTCCCTCTGTACTTGTCTATCTACGTGTTTTCTTTTTCGATCTATCTATCTACGCTTGTACTTATCTATCTATCTATCTATCTATCTAACGTAATTCTTTTCATATCTATCTATCTATCTATCTCAGTTTATTTCTACCGATGTATCTATCTTTCTGTCGGTCAGTCCGTTTCAATTTCTTTCTTTCTTTCTTTCTAATTATTTACCTCTCTATCCGCCTATGTTCATGCCTTTGAGCTTGATGGTGTGTCAGTGTGTGTGTGTGTACATCAAAATGATACATTCTACATCAGTCCCTCCTTTGTTGACCTCTAAAGGGTTTCTTTCGAAATATTTTCCAAAAATATTTGGGACGACGAAAAGCCCTAAAGGGTTTACAAATTTTGAGTCAATCTTGATTTCCCCCTACGTCACCTTTTTCTTCTTCTTTTAAATCAGATGTCTGATCATCAGACTGATTATTTATCGATGATATAATAAAAGCAGTGAGAAAGAAAAATAGAGTGATTGATTTGAACAGACGGAAACAGATCGATACGAACTGACAAATGAAGATTAAGGGATTGATATAGACAGACGGAAAAATATCTATAACGCAGAGATTGGCGGTGGATGGGGTTCAGAAAAACTGTATTGCGCCAGTCTTCCAACATTCCTTTAGTAGCTAGACAACAACTGAGATAGATAGATTTTGAATTTTTCTTCATAAGGAGCCATTATGGAAAAAGATGTGAAAAAACTTATAAATATCAATAATATATATATATATATATATATATATATATATATATATATATATATATATATGCTCCCCCATCGGGGTTGAGCTCTCTGGCGAAGGAATTGCCGGCCGCCGCTAGCGTAATGCAAAGCTCTTCGAAAGAATTGAGCACTCTGGTAGCCGATAGGGTAT
This sequence comes from Sepioteuthis lessoniana, assembly GCA_963585895.1. NCBI lineage: Eukaryota > Metazoa > Mollusca > Cephalopoda > Myopsida > Loliginidae > Sepioteuthis > Sepioteuthis lessoniana. The sequence continues at coordinate 34,545,265 of OY757944.1, forward strand.
AAAAAATGTAAACAAAGGCTGCTGCTGCTGTTGCTGTTTCTAAAAATAAAAATACCTTGGTGGACGAGTGGTCTGAAACACAGTCTAACGTAAAGTTGGACGGGTTTCGATCCCGGCTTCGAGCGTCCTGCGTGTCTAGTCACACTGAAGAGTTCTGATAGAACGAAACAGTCCGTCTGTGGATGACTATATATATATATATATATATACATTCATTATCTATCTATCTATCTGATAATAGATATAACTAACGGATGTTTTAGTTTTTCTCTCTATTTTCCCACCGTTTTTTCCTACTAAAACTCATCTAATCGTGTCAAATTCCGGATTTATCGATACAACCTTCAATGTCAATGCACTCAAAACGGTGCTACAACCAAACAGGCGACATTTCCACACTAGACGGAACCCCTCTGAAACTAGTAGACAAATTCACCTACCTAGGAAGCAGCGTCTCATCAACCGAAAAAGACATCGACACGCGACTAACGAAAGCATGGGCTGCAATCGATAGGCTCTCGATCATACGGAAATCAGATCTGACCGATAAAAGGAAGCGCAGTTTCTTCCAGGCAGCGGTCGTATCGATATTGCTATATGGATCCACTACTTGGACGCTAACTAAACGGCTCAAGAAGAAGCTAGACGGCAATTACACAAGAATATTGAGAGCAATATTGAACAAGTCCTGGCGGCAACACCCCACAAGACACCAGCTGTACGGCCACTTGCCTCCCATCACGAAAACTATACAAGTTAGACGAGCCAGACACGCAGGACACTGCTGGAGAAGCAAGGACGTGCTCATAAGTGATGTACTTTTATGGACCCCAACATATGACCGAGCAAAAGCAGGACGACCAGCTCGAACATACATACAGCAGCTATGTGAGGATACGGGATGTAACCCTGAAGACCTGCCAGAGGCGATGAACGATAAAGAGAAGTGGCGAGAGACGGTCAGGGATATCCATAGCGATGGATGCTTGCTGAGATGACAGCAGCAAATAAAGAAATATACAATATATATTTTTTTTCGTTGTATATTTCTTTATTTGCTCTTGTCATCTCAGCAAGCATCCATCGCTATGTGAACTATTTTAATATCCAAGCCCTGATGATGGTTACTGAAACCGAAACGTTAACGTCAACTTTACATCATAATATATTGACCTATTTGGATTATGTTTTTTCTGCAACCTTCATACTATCGGACCTTATCCATATTTATTTTCATATATATATATATATATATATATATATATATATATATATATATATATGTATAGGTTAGGTCATTTTGTCTAAAGGCATATGAATACTTAATGGTTATATAATGCCAAATATTACGTAGGTAATATTTTTTAAACTAACTAAGGCCCAGGAATTTAATTTTTTTACTTATTTATTTTTGTCCTCATCTTGGTAGTTTTTGTGTTGTTTCTTCTTTCACTACGTTTCGGCCAAATTTCACCTCTGGCCTTCTTCAGGTGATTTACCGCGACCTCGGATAGAAATGCTGAGTCTTGCAACCGTATCCCCAGTAATTACTGCCTTCCATAGTTGTTGTCTATCGCAACACGTTTTCTTTTTCACGTAGTGAAGAAGAAATAACACAAAAACTACCAAGATGAGGACAAAAAGTCTGCAATAAATAAAAAATTAATTCTCAGATTAAGAAGCCTCATCTCAAAATGATTCCAATTAAAGACAACTAGCCAAGGCTCATTTATTTGCACATAGTTTTAAGTATTGTTATCTAATAATGATAATTCAATTTAATATCAATCATTTGTTTTGATAGAGGGAAATGATTCAAGTATCGTAAATAATTGAACAGTCCGATTTGTCTAGTTCTGTTTTACGTCATATCAACCATTGTAGGTTATTTAATGCCAAATCCTCTTTATACATATATATTAAATATATATGATTTGGTTTGGTTGGGTTTTATGGCATATCAACCATTGTAGGTTATTTAATGCCAAATCCTCTTTATACATATATATTAAATACATAGGATTTGGTTGGGTTGGGTTTTATGTCATATCAACCATTGTAGGTTATTTAATACCAAATCCTCTTTATACATAAATATTAAATATATATGATTTGGTTTGGTTGGGTTTTATGGCATATCAACCATTGTAGGATATTTAATGCCAAATCCTCTTTATACATATATATTAAATATATAAGATTTGGTTTGGTTGGGTTTATCGCATATCAACCATTGTAGGTTATTTAATGCCAAATCCTCTTTATACATATATATTAAATATATATGATTTGGTTTGGTTGGGTTTTATGGCATATCAACCATTATAGCTTATTTAATGCCAAATACTGTTTATGCCTATATATGTAATATATATTATTTGCCAACAAATAGTTTGTAGGTAAGAATTTTTAAACGAAGAAGAGTTAATTTTTGTGCACACAGTTAAATGGATTCAAGTGTTGCTAGCTAATACTAATCATTCAATTTAAAATAAATAAACAGATATATTTGACCCATAGATGAGGCCGTAACATGTACGAACACTTCGGGTCAGAGTGGATCTGGGAGTAATGGCAGTGAAGTGATACTCTATATTCCACAAAGTTCCATGATTGGAACCTCATCATCAGACGGTTTAGAGACATATCCACGAGTCTCATTGGAGTTGTCTTATCCTTTTGCATATATATATATATATATAAAGATATTTACGACAATAAAAAAATTTATAAAAGCAATTAACAGACCTAACGTTTTTGTAAAAATGGAACTAAAAGCATAAAAAGCAAATAAATAAATTTAAAAAAAAAAAATAAAAAGTGAGAAGTTAGCTGACCGGTTTTGTCCTCGCTCAACAGAGCCAGATCGAAGCCAGATCGAAGAAATATCTTGTAGAATGATAAAAGAGAAATATTTATGGTGCGTAAGGGGAGGAGAGAGAAAAGAAATCTAACACACAACAGTGACCTCTATATAAACCGATGCAAAACCTAAAAAACATTCGACTAACAAATCTACACAAATGAGTTCGAGTCTCCCAAATGGGTGGTTCATTTATATAGCCTTGTGTCGCATATGTTCTCTGACGAAAGTAACAAGCTGGAAACATACACGTATGTCAGAACAAAATGAATTATTCTTTAAAAAATACAAATCTCTTAGAGGACGTATTCAATTTGAAATATATATATATATATATACATATATATTGTCATCCACAGACTATTTCGTTGTATCACAACTCTTCAGTGTGGCTAGACACGTAGGACGCTTGAAGCTGGGATCGAAACCCGCTCAACTTTACCTTAGACTTAGTATCATATCGCTCAGGCAACGAGCGAACCATGTTAGCACGGGAATTATAAGGCAATGTATATATATATATATATATATATATATTTAGAGAGAGAGAGAGAGAGAGAGCATATATATATATATATATATATATATATATATATATATATATATATATCAGTAATATCCAGTCAGCGTCCAAAGATAGCACCCTTTTTCTGTTTCTAATTTTTTTCTAATACTTTATTGTTTTAACGCCCTTTACTTTCGCCTGAAAATTTAAATTTATATATGGTCTTTTTCAAACACAGATATATATATATATATATATATATAGTAATCCATATTTGGTGTTTTTCAACCTCAAATTAAACGTGTGAAGTCATCTGATGAAACGAAATGAAGTTATAATGACAATTTACCCAGGTTTGAGTTTTCTTCTAATTACATCAAATATATATATATATATATATATATATATATATATATATTCTCTCTCTCTCTCTCTCTCTCTTTCGCTCTCTCGCTCAATATATATATATATATATATACGAGGATCATCTAATAGATAAGATGTTTTTTCAATGGATGTAAACTCTCTTCGTTTGGAATTCGTTTATATCGAAAAAAATATTCTTATCTCGCAAAAAAAAATGTTTTTTTGCTTTTAAAAATAGCAGAAAATCAAAAAGAGTTATCTAAACTTGAACAGAGACTGTCAGCAAATTTGTTGCGCCAGAAAAGTTCAAACAATTTAAAATTTACGAAAAAAATATGTAGTGTATAAAGCCTGGCGAAAACACCCCACAAGGCACCAACTATACGGCCACCTGCCTCCCATCACGAAAACTATCCAAGTTAGACGAACCAGACATGCAGGACACTACTGGAGAAGCAATGACGAGCTCGTAAGTGATGTACTCCTATGGACCCCCACATATACCCGAGCAAAAGCAGGGTGACCAGCTCGAACAGCAACTATGTGAGGATACGGGATGTAGCCCTGAAGACCTGCCAGAGGGAGAAGTGGCGAGAAAGGGTCAGGGATATCCTTGCTAGCGGTACGACATGATGATGATGATGATGATAAAGAAAAAAGTTTTATTAAAAAGATATTTTTACAAATGAGCTAAAGATTCACACACACACACACACACACACACACACACATATATATATATATATATATGAGGTTCATTCAATAAATGAGGGAACCTTTTTTAAGAAGCTGTAATTTACTGCTCGATGCTACTACAGCAGAGCACTTTCGAACGTAAAATAAATAAAAGGTTATGACCCCGTGACACTTTTCCCGTTACTCAGAGTTTCTCGTATTGCCCTGATCTTCTTACGGAAAGAAGAGTAAAGAGAAATGAATTTCTGTTCATTAAACAAAATTAGTCACGTGACATGAAGCATGGACATGGGACCAAGAAGAAAAAGAAAAAAAAATCGATTTTTGTTCTACTGACCAATAATTATCTAATTCCCATAATTCCGTATTATATTATGCTAGCCCTGGTCATATGATGACTCTAGGGTCAGCCATGGTTTCGGAGACGAAGCATCATTACCAATGATTTAGGGCGGACCAGCAGTGTCTTACGATGCTTGGACCTGTCGACTGGGGCTGTTGAATACATCAACTGCCTCTCTGCAGAGATGTACGTTCCCCCAACGAATGTCCTGATATGACACTAAACAATCTGACAGTGAGGCTCCTGTAATGCTGGAGCTTTGAGGAATATGGAATACTCCATCACTGCCATCGCTCCCAGGTCCACTCTGGGCCGGAAAGGTAGTTACCTGATAGGGTCCTATCTATGGATCAAATAGAACTAAACTGCATACTTATGCTAAACTGAATTGCTTGAAATATGCGGTTAAATCATTTAACAGTGCATAAACAAATGACTGATGTTTAATTGAATTGTCAGTGATACATAGCAATACTTGGAACCATTTAGTTTTGTTAACGTGCTAAAACTGTTTGATCATTTAACTATATTTAAACAAACAACTGCTATTTAAATGAACAGTTTGGGTTAAATAGCAGTACTATAAAACATTAAACTAAGTTCAAACAAGTGATTAATAGTTAATAGAATTATTCGTATGAGATAGAAATAAGTGGAACCATTTAGCTGTGGAAAAAAATGAGCTCCGGCTCGTTTAGAAATGTGATCTACAAAATGTCTCTTGAAATCATATATATGTATAAAAAGGATTTGTCATTAATTAATCTAAAATGGTTGATATGCTATAAAACCAAACCAAACCTTACAATGCCACCAGGTTTTGTTAGTTTGCAGTCACATCGTGGGAAAGTCAGATCAATAAGCAGCCATTTCGTGTAACCCTTTGTTGTATTTGCAATTTTCTGAAACATTTAATCGAACACCCTTGTAAATTTCCAGAGCTCTGGGTGGAATGTTTTGGGAAAGCTCATGAAAAGAACCTCACAAAATATCTGGTGTTAGTAGAATATTGTAGAATTTAGGGCTAGCAAACACTATTTGAGAGAATAGATGTGGGATGTTGAGTGTTTGCTGGGCGCTAGCTCTGCAGGGCCTTGGCTAGAATTGGAGCCGCTAAAAGGTGGGGCTTATTTGAATTATCATTGAGTCAAAGACAATTTCTACTCAATGTGAAGTGGTCAGTTACTCCAAGGTAACCTGAAGAAGATGGTCTGAATTTGAAAGACCTGAAACGTCTGCTGAATCCCGGAATATCATTGATAATGCGTCCCAATGAATCTAGAAAAGGTATGATGGGTAACTTTTTTTCGAGAAGCGGGCCACATGAGATAGATAGATAGATAGATAGATTTTGACATAACTAAGAAAGAAAGAAAGAAAGAAAAAAAGAAGAGATAGATAGATAGATAGATAGATAGTCACATGCTTATTGATAAATTTATATATATTGAGAAAGAGAGAGAGAGAGAGAGAGAGAGAGAGAAGACTAATTTTACGTTGAAGGAACCCTGCCATTTTTACTACTGAAGACAACACACGTAAACCTTAGAAATAGGGAAAAGATTTCTCTCTCTTTTTTTTTCTTTTTTCTTAGAAAAGATATAAATTCTTAGACGAACCTTTCAAAAAATTCTACTGGCTGCAGTTTTCCCATGACCGATCTGGAAGATGTGTCTTATTGAAAATAATTTCTAATTAATAGTGAAAATTTATTAAATTTGTCATTCATTCTTTTGAAGTATAGAAATTTAAATCATATATGATGACATACGCTTTGCAGCAACATGGCTTTCCGCTTATCATGGAGTATAGACTACATATTGATGAGAACATGAATTTTCCTTCGATAAACACTTTAAAAAATTAAAAACCTTTCTCATGTTCAAATAAGTAGGCTTACAAAATTCATAGAGGTAAAACACGAATTGATTTTTTTCTTCATGCGTGTTCAAAGTGAGTGTTGATCTGCTGGTTATCGATGAGGGTTGCCAACCTGAAAGTAAGATAAAAATTAGTCTCATTACTTTCTTGATAGATTTTGTCTTTATAAAAACCGAAACAAAACAAGCTGATAAAATTGATATTAAGTCTCATTGAATCTCTGATTATTTCCTTTTCTTCACTCTCTTTTATTTATTTATTTATTTATTTATTTTGCTTCTGATTTTTTACATACATTATTATCTTTCTTCTTTCTAAAAGAGCCGATTCTCTCTCTCTCTCTCTCTCTCTCTCTCTCTCTCTCTATCTTTCTATCTATCTATCTATCTATCTTTTTCTAGCTATCTAATTCTCCCACTCCCTACTTCTATATATATCAATCTTTCTTTTATTTTCTAGCTATCTAATTCTCTCTCCATCTATTTCTGTCTATCAATCTATTTTTCTTTCTATTTTTCTCTCTCTCTTTCTTTCTCTCTCTCTCTCTCTCTCTCTCTCTCTCTATTTCTATAACTTTCTATTTCTCTCTCTCTCTCTTTCTCTCTCTCGTGATCTATTTCTCTCACTCTTCTCTCTCTATCTCTTTCTATCTAATTCTCTCACTATCCATTTCTCTCTCTCTCTCTCTCTCTCTCTCTCTCTCTCTCTCACTCATTACGTCGCAGACAGGAAGTATTAAAACATGCTGTGGTCCGCTTCTATTTTGATAAACTGCCTGACAATCAGGTGAGTGGTTGATATGGTGACTTACCGGAAGTAGTAACTACAGACGAAGCCGTATCAATCCCGACATCGTTCGGTCTAAATCCACCCGGCCTACCCGGTGGGTAGGGGATCTGGGTATACAAATGGAGAATTAAGTTGTGAAATACAACATACATTGGATACTCAGAAATTTGAACACACGCACATGTCGCGTAGCCAGTACAGATCTCCCTGACCCTCTCTCGTCCATCGCTCCCAGTAGGTCATCAAGGCTATATCCTGTATCGGCACTGAGCTGTTGTATATAGGTTCTTGCTGGTCGTTCTGCTTTTGCTCGTCCATATGAAGAGCTCCACAGGAGTATGTCGCTTAGCTACTGCTTTCTGGGGTGCTGCTTCAATATTGCTCGCAGCATTCTTGTGTAATTGCCGTCAAGCTTTTTCTTCAGACATTTAGTTAACGTCCATGTAGTGCATCCATATAGCAGTATCGACAGGACCGCTGCTGGGAAAAGCTGCGTTTTATTTTATCGGTCATGTCTGACTTCCATATGATCGATAGCCTATCAAGAGCTGTCCATGCCTTTGTTAATCGTGTGTTTATGTTATTCTCAGTTGATAGGACACTGCTTCCGAGGTAGGTGAACTTGTCACACATATATCTATTTAAAAAATCATATAAATCCAAGTTGGATTTGCACCAGTCGTTTTTTGGGGGGTGGGGTGGGGTCACTGAACTTTCGTAATTATTTCCTGACCACAATAAACGGCTGGAGAAGAAACTTGACGGCAACTACACAAGAATGTTGAGAGCAATATTGAACAAATCCTGACGACAACACCCCACGAGACACCAACTATACGGCCACTTGCCTCCCATCACAAAAACTATACAAGTTAGACGAACCAGACACGCAGGACACTGCTGGAGAAGCAAGGATGAGCTCGTAAGTGATGTACTCCTATGGACCCCCACATCTGGCCGTGCAAAAGCAGGACGACCAGTCCGAACTTACATACAGCAGCTATGTGAGGACACAGGATGTAACCCGGAAGACCTGCTGGAGGCGATGAATGATAGGGAGAAGTGGCGAGAGATGGTCAGGGATATCCGTGCTGGCGGCACGACAAGATGATGATGATGAAATGTTTAATGTTTATTACTGAAATATATATATATATATATATATATATATATGAGTGTGTGTGTGTGTGTAAAAATGTTTGTGTTGTAGGACCGAAGAGAGAAAAAGGTAAATATTTCTAAATGAATTGGTCCACTAAAAGATATCTATCTTTTAAAGAATTATTCATTTCGTTCTTACATATGTGTATGTTTCCAGCTTATTGCTTTCATCAGAGAACATATGTGGCACAACGCCATGTAAACGGGGCACCCAATGGGACGGGAACTCACTCGTATATGGCTGTTTACATGGTAGTGTATGCAACCATGAGTTTCATGCTTTAACAATTGCACCACATGAAGCTTTATATATATATATATAAGTAAGTAAAGTTGGCGACCATAGTCGAGGGTGACCCTAAGACTCCCTTTTCCATAGCTACAACACCAAGGTATAGGGAAGGGCGCTACTCCTTTCCCTGGATTGCCCCACTTTACCCTTGATCCATACCTTATAATGCTGAGTGTTAAGGAGGCATCAAGTACCATTTTTTGAGTCTTTGGTATGACTCGACCTGGGATTGAACCCAGGTCTTCCGGGCCATTGGCGAACACTCTAACCACAAGACTAAAGCCTTAATTGATGTAATATCTAGCAGGTTAGACTGGCAAACCTTCACAAATGAGTCCGAGTCTCATTGGGTCCCTTATTTATACAGCCTTGTGCCTCATTCCAGCGAAAAGCTTTGCAAATTTATATATATTTATATATAGGTCTCCAAATAAATCTCATTATACTACTTTTGTGTTTTTTATTCTCCACACGTGTTTCAGATTTCGCGGTCTTCTTTCAAGAGATTAATAATGTGTATGTTTTGATTGGGGTGTGGTTCTTTTTCATTCAAATTGATTTATTATCTATTTAATTATTTTTAATATTTCTATCTTTATTTATTCATTTATTTATTTTTATTTATTTATTTTTATTTATTTATTTTTATTTATTTTTATTTATTAATTTTTATTTACTTTTATTAATTCATTCTTATTTATTAATTTTTATTTATTTATTTTTATTTATTTATTTTTATTTATTTATTTTAATTTTTATTTATATATTTGTATTTATTTATTTTTATTTATTTATTTTATTTATTTATTTTATTTATTTTATTTATTTTTATTTATTTATTTTTATTTATTTATTTTTATTTATATGCTCATTTACGACTACTCATAACTCCAAAAAAAAGAAAAAAAATCAGAGATAAATTCCTACTTACCGAACCTAATTTCCCACACACACACACGGAGGCACACACACACACTGAGAACCAAACTGCACACACGCACCCATAACCACAAACATATACACACAAAAGTATTTAAAAATGTATATATGACACATCTAACTTAGAAAGAAAGAAAGCGAAAACAAGAAAAAGCAATAACCGGATATACATTAAATACGAATAAATACGTTCTCACACTCATTCAACTGAAAGAGGAAGAAAGAGTAAAAAACGAATACAGGATGTATATACATGTATCCGAATGTATATATATATATAAACACAAAGTCTGTAGTTGTTAATACGTATATGCAAAAAGGAAAAAACAAAGAAATTAATAAATTAGAATTATAATGAAAATAAAAAGATAAACGAGAAAAAAAAGAAGGATAAATTTAAATGAAAACGAATCACACCCCAATCTAAACAAACATCATTAATCTCTTGAAAAGGGTCACGAAGTTTGAAACACGTGTGAATCATACTTTTATTAGATAATTCCTAAAGTCCTACTTTCAAATACATTTGCTGACCTACTCATTTTAATATATTTACATTTCTCTTATACATGGTACAGTCTGTGACCCTGGGTTTCATCCAATCAGCAATTGTCGTTTATATATATATATATATATATATGAAAATGTTCTACCATTGATATTGAGCACTATTTAACGATACTGCAACATTTGGTCGTACATCAACTCACCAAATAAGCTAGTAAGAACCATAAACTTCTTATATATATACATTTCTTTTAAATACCCTGTCCGGTGGCAAAAGCTGCTTGGTTGCGCCAGGAGTGGCAGTACCGCCTTGGGCTACTGAAACTGTATTATCACCCTGGTTGGCGCCTGATGAGAGCAGAGTATCTCACGTGCTTTCACACGTTGTATGATGAAAAAAAAATCATCATCATGTCGCGCTACTAGTACGGGTTTCCCTGACTCTCACTCTCTCTCTCACCATTCGTCCCTATTATTCATCACTTCCGGCAGATCTTCTTGACTACAACCTGTGTCCGTACTGAGCTGTTGTAGCTAAGCTCTTGTTGGTTGGCCAACACTTGCATGTTCGTGTGAAAGGGTCCATCGGAGAACGTCGCTTATGTGTTCGTCCTTGCTTCTATAGCAGTGCCTCGCAAGTCTTGTTTGTCTTATTTGCAAGGTTTTAGAGATGGGAGGTACAGCTGCTGTTTCGTGGGGTACTGCTTCGAGGATTTGTTCAATATAGCTCCAAGGATTATGGTGCAGTCCCTCTCTAGCTTTTTCTCTGTACGTTTAGTCTACGTCCATGTGGTGTATCCATATTTGCCAGAGTTTTTGAGATTTTATTATCCATATTTTTTATTCATTTGGATCTAACTTTCTTCACAATATTTCAGCTGTTTAAAAATTAAGTTTAAATAATTATATTATAACAAAATGTTCTTTTTAGACATCACAGCCTTCTCTTTAACTTATAATAATCATAAAGTTTCGGTTGCTTTACTCTTCGGCCTTTTTAAGTGTCTTTTGTCCCAGTCGGTAAACTTTAGTGATTTTCTAACCAGGCACTTTATTTTATCCATAAGCTTTTGGAGATAGATTGGGAATATTTCGAATCGTATATGGCGAACAGTAACAAAAACCGAATAAGTTGAAGATATCTCAAGCCAAAGTCGGTGAGCCCAGTCAGCTGGGACTGCAGAATATACTGACTGCATCTTTGTTGAGGGGGGTAAAACTCCCCCAACGAGTGTCCTGGATATAACATTAAACAATCTGATGTTGAGACTTCAGTAATATAAGAGCTTTGGGGAATGCAGGGTTCTAATTCATTGCCATTGGTACCAGGTCCACTCTGACTCAGAGTGGTAGACCCTGATAGGGTCCTACCAATGGGTCAAATAGAACAAACCGTGTGCAAACAAATAACGGATGTTAAATTGTGACTATTATGTAGCAATGCTTGAAACCATTTAACTGTGTGCTAAAAAGAGCTCAGTCTCATTAAAGAACGTAATCTAAAAAATGAGTTTACAATTTATATATGTTTAATATGTATTTATAAAGAGGATTTGGCATCAAATAACCTACAATGGTTGATATGCCATAAAACCCCAACCAAACCAAATCCCATATATTTAATATATATGTATAAAGAGGATTTGACAATAAATAACCTACAATGGTTGATATGCCATAAAACCCAACCAAACCAAATCATATATATTTAATATATATGTATAAAGAGGATTTGGCTTTAAATAACCTACAATGGTTGATATGCCATAAAACTAAACCAAACCTGATCAAACCGAAGTCATTGAAATTAAAAAGAATTTACCCACATGAATTAAATTGTGGGTTCGTTTCTTAATACCCTGAGGAATACCCACTACGTCATCAGACATGTAAAGAAGGCCGAAGAATGGAGCAACCAAAACTTTGCTGGATGTTTATACTGTGGTTTCCAACAAGAACAATTATGAACCGCTAGATTATATAAATTGAATTTTTAGGCAAGTGAATGCTGTGAATATATCATCCAAATTTAGGACAGTAATCTAATAATAATATCGATAACAACGGTACTGCACACATGCAGATGCAATACATACACACAGGTGGACAAATTTGTTCAGGTACGAACAGTTTATTAATTCTGACTTTGGTTCTTCGACACGAGGAGAGAGACACAATTCTTAAAAGTCTTTTGTGATCATACGATGCTCACAACACCCCCAACGTTCGGCACATCTCGTGATGTTTTAGATCTCAATTCATGTTCGCTGGTCGGGACCCGAAAAATTTAACTGCTGCCGTAACGATAGAGAACTCCATTCTCTGTGCCCCAATGGCAGAAACTCAATTGTCTGCCTGCATGGTCCAATTTCTAATCCTCAACACCATTGTCAGACTTCAACTGAATTTTTTTGAAAATCTTCCAAATTCTCAGCTCATCTCTTCTGGGCATGACGTCATCCACACTCCAGCCCCATTTCCTGTTTGGGGTTTATTATGACAATAGTGATTGTCATATCCTTTCCGTGCGAGCGTAAACTGTACCAATTGACTATACACCTGAACGCTTAACCCGAATATTTCAAAGCCCAACCAAACTGAATGATAAAATATAATTAATGAAAAATGATCAAAATAAAAAATCATTCCTTGATTATATAGCAATATAATGTATATATAAGTTAGCCGACCGTAGTCGATGGTGACGCGAAGGTTTCCTTTTCAATAGCTACTACACCGAGGAGTTGGGGAGGACGCTACTCCTTTCCTTAGATTGCTCCACTTTACCCTTAATTCGTACCTTATAATACTGAGTGTTAAGCAAGGAAGCATTAAGTACCATTTTGGCGTCTTTGATATGACTCGACCTGGGATTGAACCCCCATTTCCCAGACCATTGGTGAACACTCGAAACATTATACCAATACGGTTTGCTTTAAAAAACGGAAATAATTCCTGATTCGGCCGAATATATATATATATATATATTAATCGCAAGGAAGACGTATAGGTTTAGGGAAACTGTTGGCATGTTTATTGTTAAAAAAATGTGAACGACCGATTTCGTCTGGCTCTTACCAAACTGTTAACGCCAAAAATTTTAAAGGGTGAATGTAATGGGAAAACGTTGAGAATGGGAGGAAAAAAAAAAGAGGGGGGTAGTAGTAGAGATGAACTGAAGGTCAGAGACTGATCACATTCAATCCCAACAGACAGACCCTCTGTTTACTGAGGGAGGGCTGAAGGGATCGACCGTAAAGTGTCTCCAACACATTTAGATGGAAAATCGAATGTGACCGACTCAGAATACTGAAGCGGTCAACATTAAAATCTGCCACACATTCCCTACTATTAATCATGTGCTCCGCTGTAGAGGACCCGGATGTATTTGCCTATATATATGCATTATAAATTTGACTAAAAAGCTTCAATTTTGTGTTTCCATTATAAATCTATTTCAGGTCGTCGTGATCCTCTTCAGATGGATTTTAATACATTAGTGCTTAGGATGTGGTATAGAATTCCCTATCATGTTTCTAGCCAGAAGAGACACCCCCCCCCAAAAAAAAAGTTCTTGAGGATTAGCACTTGACCTTAACACATCCCAATCCACAATCCGTTGCCAGTTTTAAACGATTGAAAAAGTAAGCAAGCTGAATGTTTGGTTTCTTCACACTCTTAATGAAAAGAATTTGGTAGATCTCCTATCGATAGTGATATGTTTTCTTTCAAAGCAGAGAAACGACCCATTACATCTGAAAACAATGTCTCTTTTATGACAATGTTCAATACAAAAGACATTTATTGATAAAGATGAATCTCTGCTATCTACTGCAACTTATTTAGTATGTATGTTAAGATCACCACAGAATTGTTGATTTTGAATTTTTAGACCTCATTCAGATTCTCAATATAAACTTTTACTCTCGACGATTGCAGTGCGTGCATGAAAATCGAAGAAAACGTCCCGCACTCGCGAATAAGAAAAACGTTGTGCTTCTCGAACGTAAGTCCACATTCAGCAAGTATAATGCTGGAAAAAAAATATGGGATTTAAACTGCTCTGTTCTATCTTCTCTACCATATACACAAGTTTTTGTAGCAAGGGATCTTATCTTTTTCGTTCTCGACAAAAGATCAATTGTTGCATATTAACCTACGACCCAGCCGGGCTGTCAAAATAGGAAATGAACCTGTGTAAATAACAGGTGCATCCGGTCGCGGAATATCAGAATTATAACCTTGACCATGGACAGGTGGAATGAGTGCAAAATTGTGATGCCCACAAGAAGAAGGTGGACGTTGAACTATTATATAACCCAGGGCACAGGAAATTCAATCAGTTTGGTGACCAGACCAGACAAGATGCGGTAGAGAAAGCCAGCACCCAGCAGAGGGAGCCCTAAAGCCCCCGATTAATAAGTTCGGGATCAGACGAATTGGAGATAAGATGCGGTACAGAAAGCCAGCACCCAATAGGGGGAGCCCTCAGGCCCCTGATTGAGACTTTGGATTTTAGACGAGTTGGAGACAAGATGCAGTAGAGAAAACCAGCACCCGAGAGACTGGGCCCCTAGGCCCCCGGTTGAGCAGCCCAGGAGAACGGGAAAGAAATGCAGTTATGGCCAATAGAGTGTGGGTCAATATGTTGCAGTTCTGTTCGGTCTCCAACTCCCTCTCACACACAACCCTTTCAAATAAAGTGAGAGGTATATTTTTCTAAGAACTGTGTCGCTCATCTTTATTGTGTGGTCGTTATGATTCTGCATGCATATGTAGATGTATATGTATTATGTGTTTGTATAGTTGGTCATGGCTATACAACTTAATGAAATTTTAAGAGCTCGAAAATTCACTTGAGAAGAATAAACAAACTGTCTGATGAAAGGCAACAGATTATTAAAAAATAATGGCGGATATACGATTTATTGATATTCTAAAATGGAACTTATCAATCACTCAATCTAACGCACACAGACACACACAGACACATAGACCCACACACAGGCACAGACACACACACACACACACACAAACACGCACACACACACACACACACACACACAAGTATTTGTCGCTGCCTCCCACCAGACACGACTTGACACAAGGTCAAAAGCCCGAAGGCCGATTAAAGTGGGGATAAAGGGGAGGGGAGGTCGGGAACGAGCCGAGACTCGAACCCTGCTTGTCTGTGCTGCTCATCGGCTCACTTGGTGCAATGTGAGCCTGATGAGGCAAGCAGTTTCACGAACCCAAATGTGGGTCCGGGCACGTATGCCAGTTAACGGCTTAAACTAGACGCTTGGTCTAGTGCCATATATGGGTGACAAAGGGGACAAAAGTGCAGCTCGCCCACCCGAAGGTTGCCCAGCCGAAGCTGGGGGCCTATTCGGCCCCGAGTCTGCTCTTGGTTTCGAGCACCCATCCGGCACGAATGCCAGACGGCCCAGCCAAAATGCCGGGAGCACACACTCACACACACACACACATATATATATATATATATATAGGAGGTATCATACAATAACTGATGTCTATACAACAGCATTGCTTCTAACAAAGCCTTCATCAGATGATGACTCTGGGTTCAGGCATGGTTTCGGGGCTGAAGCATCATTACCACTTGCCCAGAGCGTCCCAGCATTATCTTACGACACCACCAGACTTTGTCAGAATGTTGTCGCTCTATAGAATTGCCAGATCCATGCTGATGCAGTTAGAGCCTTATCTTGGATCTTTTCCTCTTGTCTGATGGAGGAAGTCCAAGATTAGTCAAGAAAACGGGGGTTGAGTTGGCAATAAAACCTCTGCATCCGACTTCGATAGGAAATATATTTGCTATCCAGCCATTTCTGACACATTGTTCTCGCAGATTTTCATATTTTTCCAACTTACGCTGATGTGCCCAGTCGAAATTTTCTTCAAAAGGGACCGTTAACTCATAACTCAATAACGAAAACTATTTTTGCTTTAATGGACCAAATGACAATATCTAGACGCTTTATATATATATATATATATATATATATATACTAAGAGTACTTTAAAAAAATTCTCAACCTAACTCAGAAGAACGTTGATTTTGTCTCTTTGTTTAATAGCATATCGACCTACGTGGCAACCAGAAGGACTCAGACAAACAAGACAGTTTATTTTATTAGTTTTTTTTATGAGTTTCTCACTTGACATCAAATCAATTGAACCAACGAGGCTTTGCTCTTCTAATCCGATCATAGAAGAAGTCGGCATCTTCGTCTTTCAAAAACTCTTCCACAGCACATATGACCTCATTATCGTTTCCAAAATGGCAACCACGCAGGTTGAACTTTAGTTAAGGAAACAGGAATAAGTCATATGACGCTAAGTGTGGTGATTGCTACTTCAGCTTTTGCAGCCTTCAACATGTGAACGGGTGCGTTATCCTGGAGCAAGAATACAACCGCCCTCAGATTCCCTCTGAATTTCGACTTGCTTGCTTCCTTCTTTGTTTTAATTGTATGTAACGCATACTACTTTCTATTTATATTTTTCCTTTTTTCATAAACTTTGTCTCCTCATTATTATTTAGCCTTGTGCCATACTAAACTAATCTAAAAAAAAACCTCTTGCCCTTTTAACGACAAGGTGCCAGAGTTCCATTTAACAATTTTTAAACCTCTCCAGAAAATTAACATTTCCGAGACCTGGCGTCTAAACACAGACGCCTCACTATCGAAGCACCCAGATAACTTGGATATGTACGTGGTGCCCGTGGTGTAATGGTTGTCGTCGTGGGAAATGGACACGGCAACACGAGTTCAAATCCTCGACGATACTGATTGCATTTCACATAGCACTAATACCCTTGGGAAAGGTATGAATCCAATAATTCTCCCTCCAGCTATGCGTAAATAGTAGGGCAGAATAGGTTCTTCAGCCTTGGTGAGGCAACTCGTCTAGGAGAAGGAAAACTCTGAATTCAAACCTATTAAACACCGCTTAAAAAATTGACCTTTTGTCATATCCTGCCCGAGCGGAGGAGTTTGTAAATATGGATAACTTGGATATGCCTAAGGTACTTGAATTCAGAGTTTTCCTTCTCCTAAAGCGGTTGCCGCTCCAAGGATAAAGAAGAAAGTCTTCGCTACTATTTTCTCATAGTTGCGTTAGGGAGAAAAATAAGTTTATTCCCTCCCCCAGGACATTACCACAAAAGAAGACTGATCAAGGATTTGAACTCTGGACACTGATTTCATTTACAAAGACGCTAACAGGGAATTCTCAAAAAAAAAAAAAGAGTTAAAGAGAAAGATTGACTGATACGAAGAGTCAAATTTACGTTGATACTGAGATATGTAAGAGTAACTTAAGATTGATAATGGATATAAATAGATATATAAATAAATACAAAGGAGATAAATAAGAATAGCCTGAAATTGAACGTGAGATAAATATAGTGTGAGATAGATTGCGTCTAATAGATTTCAAATTCATGACAATTAATATAAATCGAGTGAAATAGATATGCATAGCTTGATATATATATATATATATATATATATATATATATATATATATCCCTCTTTGGTTATTCGTATGTATGTACATATCTCATGCTGTATATATGTACAGATAGAATTATATATATATATATATATATATATATATATATATATATATATATATATATAATTCTATCTGTACATATATACAGCATGAGATATGTACATACATACGAATAACCAAAGAGGGATATATATATATATATATATATATATATACACTTCTGTCTATATATATATATATATATATATATATATATAGCATGAGAAATGTATATACATACATACGAATAACCAAAGAGGGATATATATATATATATATATATATATATATATATATATATATATATACTTCTATCTATATATATATATATAGCATGAGAAATGTATATACATACATACGAATAACCAAAGAGGGATATATATATATATATATATACTTCTGTCTATATATATATATATATATATATATAGCATGAGAAATGTATATACATACATACGAATAACCAAAGAGGGATATATATATATATATATATATATATATATATACTTCTATCTATATATATATATAGCATGAGAAATGTATATACATACATACGAATAACCAAAGAGGGATATATATATATATATATATATATATATATATATATATATATATATACTTCTGTCTATATGTATATATATATATAGCATGAGAAATGTATATACATACATACGAATAACCAAAGAGGGATATATATATATATACTTCTGTGTATATATATATATATAGCATGAGAAATGTATATACATACATACGAATAACCAAAGAGGGATATATATATATATATACTTCTGTCTATATATATATATATATATATATAGCATGAGAAATGTATATACATACATACGAATAACCAAAGAGGGATATATATATATATATATATATATATATATATATATACTTCTATCTATATATATATATAGCATGAGAAATGTATATACATACATACGAATAACCAAAGAGGGATATATATATATATATATATATATACTTCTGTCTATATATATATATATATATATAGCATGAGAAATGTATATACATACATACGAATAACCAAAGAGGGAACTATAGATATATATATACTTCTGTCATATATATATATATATAGTCATCCACAGACAGATCTGTTTCGTTCCATCAGAACTCATCAGTGTGGCTAGACATATTAGCTTCCCGTAGCTGGGATCGAAACCCGGTTGACTCAAACGCCAATCCAAGCTTCTAACCTTTCAACCACGAGGAGCCATTAGCATCGAAGTAAATTTTAAACGGTTATGAATCACAGTTACTATTGTTTACATACATCTGTTTAACGGCTACCGAGATCTCAATTCATATATGAAGAGGCTTGCAATAAACGCTAATATATATATATATATATATATATATATATATATATATATAGCATAAGATATGTACATACATATATACGAATAACCAAAGATATATATATATATATATATATATATATATATATATATATATCTTGAAAGAGACAAACAGATGAATAGTTTGAGTAACGTCGATAGATAACATGGACGTTTTTTTTCAAAACGTCCAAGGTTATAATCAATTAATTAAGGCTAATTAATAAAAATAATTAAAATATTGTCCCTGTCAAAGAGACTTGAATTCACTCCAATGTGAGACAAAAATCAATCTAAAGACATTATGAGATTTTGAGATTATTTTGGTATCAGTTTATTTTTGTAATGATAATGGCTATAAATATAAAACATTCAGAGAGAGAGAGACAGACAGAGACAGAGAGAGACAGAGAGTGATAGAGACAGAGAAAGTCACTCAGAGAAAGAGAGAGTGAGAGGGACAGAGAAAGACAGTGAGACGGAGACAGAGAGTGAGAAAGACAGTGAAAGAGACAGATAGACTGATAGACAGAGAAAGACAGTGAGACAGAGACAGAGAGTGAGAAAGACAGAGAAAGAGACAGAGAGACAGAGAGACAGAGAGTAACAGAGACAGAGACAGAGAGTTAGAGAAACAGAGAAAGAGACAGATAGACAGAGAGTGAAAGAGACATAAAAAGAGAGAGACAGAGAGTGAGAGAGAGACAAATAGTGAGAGAGAAGAGAGAGAGAGAGAGAGAGAGAGAGAGAGAGAGAGAGATACGCGTATATGAAAAACACACGGTTTTTAGTGGATGACTTTATTTTGAATTATTTGCCAACGTTAAACGTTTCGGTTTTTTAAACATTAAACTTTCATAAAACCGCCTATCTACGTGTTGTATTATCTATTTGATTTTATTTAGATTAAATTTCATATTTGTTTGTTGAAACGAAAAAAATGAGAAAGTTTTAAACAGTCTATTTCCTGCTTGTGGCGTTCTGTTGTAAAACTGTGCCATGTAAAGAGTATTTAAAATTTATCAGATCAGTTTTGTATGACGAGTTAGGGCTTTGCGGGCCCAGTTCGAAGATCTATTCCCGAAAGTCAAAACACTAAAAATGAGCACAGAATAAGTCATTTGTGCTCGAATTGGATTGAGTTAGTTCTCGCACTCAGAAAATTATGAATAATTATTTAAACTTATAAACTTTTTATCATTAAGGGTTTTCGGACTATTGTCTTTATTTTTATGGTTATTTCCACAACGTTATGCCATGTGTCCAGCAGGACTCATGGCATAACGGTTACAGGCACTAGTTCCCTAAGCTTCTAAGGAGACAATTATCTGGAGGTTGCAGGTTCAATCCTCACTACAGGCGAGTAACAATACAGGAATACTTAACACTTGTACCCGGTTATGGCTAACGGAATCAGAACAGGTGAACCCCGTGGTTTCAATAAAGGACGTAGTTCGAAGTTCCGTGAAGGTTCCCGAGTTCGACAAACACCTGAAGAAGGCCGGAGGACATATCGGCCGAAACGTTGTGGAAATGACACTAAAGATGAAGACAATAGTCCGAAAACCCTTAATGATAAAAATCAACAAGTTTCGTCTCAGAAATTTTGACAACTTTTAAACTTTTATAATTTCGTTTACTTTTCTTGCCTTAAAGGGTTGATTTAGGGCCCATGACCCCCCCACACACACACACACCTAAAAACAAAATCATTAAAAACGAAATGTTTTGAATAAATTAACTCAGACGAATAGACTTCCGGCCGAAATGATACAGAAAATCTTTAAAAATCTCAAATATGTTATACTCCTTTTTTAGAAGAATATATTTTGTTTCAACTTAACAGCTAAATTTTGACAGTACATAATCTTTTTTCTGATTATTATATTAATTGAGGAAAAAGTAAAAATACTACGTCGGGTCCAAAGGATTTGAGCCCCATCTATTGCGTGTGTAACGACATTCACTCCGGGTCGGTTGAACCGGTTCTGTCCAACGAATTTACCGAGTCGCAAAGAAAGTCTGATAGCACAATAGGCGATCGGCGAGATACTAGTCAGCCACTCGCGATTCCAACGGTGAATTCCATGCAGGTTTGAGCCCAGGATAAATTCTGAATCTAAGTCTTGTGTGTGTGTGTGTGTGTGTGATGGCATTTACCCCGGGTCAGTGGAGCCGTTTCTGTCAAAAAAAAAAAATCACTGCGTCCCGAAGAACGTCATACCAAACAATAGTCCGAGGCGATTGGTTAGATGCGAACCAACCACTGGCGATTCCAACGGGAACTCATTACAGGCTCGAGCCCAAGATAAATTCCGCATCTAAGTCTTGTGTGTGTGACGGTATTCACTCAGGGTCGGTTAAGCCGATTCCGTCCAACGAATTTACTGCGTCACGAAGAAAGTCTGACAAAGCACAATAGTCCTAGGCGATCGGCGAGATACGAGCCAAACACTTACGATTTCAACAGTGAACTCCATACCGGCGCGGGTCCACGACCCATTCTGTATATTACCTCACCATCCTGTGTCATGTTTTCAATTGACCACCACGACGGTTAGGTGGGGGCTAGATCGATAGATAATCGCATGTAGTCAACCAACCGTCGACTCAGAGCATGACCAGGCCAGCGTACTTGTGTGTGTGTGTGTGTGTGTGTGTGTGTGTGTGTGTGTGTGTGTGTGTGTGTGTGTGTGTGTGATCCGCAGAGACGGCCATTGAACAGTCAACATCAAAGATTCTAGAGGAGACTGAGACATAATGAATGCCGACTGCAAACAAAATTTAAACCATAAATAAATTTAGACACACCGACAAATTGGTAACAATAAGAAGTGCTTCGAGATTCCTTTATTCTACATGCGTTTTTATTTCAACCAAAACAGCTAATTTGTCCGTTAACAAATGACGTCGGACGGACAATAACTGAATATATATATATATATATATATATATGAATCTTTCGATGGCTGTTTTTATTCTCATCTCAAGATTCATATATATATATATTTATAATTCTTTCAATTTCAACCTGTCCATCTATTTACCTCAGTGATAAACTAAAACATCCGATAGTTATATCTATTATCATATATATATATATATATATATATATATATATATATATATATATATATCAGTTTTTTTATTATTATATTTATCAGTTTTTTCACATTTAATTCCATAATGTCTTCTTATGATGAAGGAAAATTCAAAATCTATCTATCTATCTATTTATCTATCTATCTCAGTTGTTGTCTAGCAACTAAAGGGATGTTGGAAGACTGGGGCAATACAGTTTTTCTGAACCCCATCCACCGCCAATCTCTGCGTTATAGATATTTTTCCGTCTGTCTATATCAATCCCTTAATCTTCATTTGTCAGTTCGTATCGATCTGTTTCCGTCTGTTCAAATCAATCACTCTATTTTTCTTTCTCACTGCTTTTATTATATCATCGATAAATAATCAATCTGATCATCAGACATCTGATTTAAAAGAAGAAGAAAAAGAAGACGTAGGGGGAAATCAAAATTGACTCAAAATTTGTAAACCCTTTAGGTTTTTTCGTCGTCCCAAATATTTTTGGAAAATATTTCGAAAGAAACCCTTTAGAGGTCGACAAAGGAGGGACTGATGTAGAATGTATCATTTTGATGTACACACACACACACACTGACACACCATCAAGCTCAAAGGCATGAACATAGGCGGATAGAGAGGTAAATAATTAGAAAGAAAGAAAGAAAGAAATTGAAACGGACTGACCGACAGAAAGATAGATACATCGGTAGAAATAAACTGAGATAGATAGATAGATAGATAGATATGAAAAGAATTACGTTAGATAGATAGATAGATAGATAGATAGATAAGTACAAGCATAGATAGATAGATCGAAAAAGAAAACACGTAGACAGACAAGTACAGACGGAGATAGATAAATAAATTGTTTTTGTTTTTTTTTGTTCAATGGTATATCAGTCTTTGAGGGTTATTTAATTCCAAAGCCATCCTTTAAAAGAACAACAGTTGCACCGTTAAACCCATTGCTGGGGGTTTGGGGGGGTAAAAGAGGTTCATACCGTTCCTTTAATTCAAAAGTGAAAGTAATTACCTAATTGAGTTGAACTCACTTGTTACAATGTCATTGTCCAGCACTTTAGGCACTGCAAAGAAGAGACTCCTCCAAGAAATAAAAAAAGAAATATACAGACATAATCCTTGAAGGCGTACGGGCAAAAAACCTACAGGCAACATCACTATTTGTCGACTTCGCCAAGGCCTTCGATTCCATACACAGAGGGAAGATGGAACAAATCCTTCTAGCATATGGTCTACCAAAAGAAACCGTAGCAGCAATAATGATTCTCTATAAAACACCAATGAAAGTACGTTCACCAGATGGAGACACGGAATACTTCGACATTGTAGCAGGAGTACTACAAGCGGACACGCTAGCTCCATACCTCTTGATCATCTGTCTAGACTACGGGCTTAGAACATCGATCGATAAAATCAGAGAGAACGGCTTCGAGCTGACAAAGAAAAGAAACAGAAGGTACCCCGCAAAGACAATTACCGACGCCGACTACGCCGATGACATAGCGTTACTAGCAAATACACCCAACCAAGCTGAAACACTACTGCATAGTTTGGAACGAGCCGCCGCAGGAATTGGCCTCAATGTCAATGCACACAAAACTGAATACATGTGCTTTAATCAAGCAGGTGACATTTCCACACTCGACGGAAACTCTCTGAAACTGGTTGACTAATTCACCTACCTAGGAAGCAGTGTCTCATCAACTGAAAAAGACATCGACACGCGGCTAACAAAGACATGGACAGCTATCGATAAGCTATCGGTCATATGGAAATTAGACCTGATCGATAAAATGAAACGCAGTTTCTTCCAAGCAGTGGTCGTATCGATGCTGCTGTATGGATGCACCACTTGGACGCTAACTAAACGGCTGGAAAGAAGCTAGACGGCAACTACACAAGAATGTTACGAGCAATATTAAACAAGTCCTGGAGGCAACACCCCACAAAGCACCAACTATATGGCCACCCGCCTCCCATCACGAAAACTATCCAAGTTAGACGAACCAGGCTAGAGGAGCAGGGACGAGCTCATAAGTGATGTACTCCTATGGACCCCCACATATGGACGAGCTAAAGCTGGACGACTAGCTCGAACATACATACAGCAGCTCTGTGAGGATACGAGATGTAGCCCTGAAGACCTGCCGGGGGCGATGAACGATAGGGAAAAGTGGCGAGAGAGGGTCAGAGATATCCGTGTTTGCGGCACGACATGATGATATATATATATATATATATATATATATATATTCTTTAAGAAAAACAACAAACTGGTCACATTAGGATTATAAATTTATTTCCATCCTGATACGCGTTTTTTGAAAAATTCAAAAACACGAAAAAAATCTTACAGGACTTCTTCAGATCCTTTGGATAAAATAAATCAGAATAGACCCAGGAAAGAAGGGGGGGGATAAAAAAGGGGTGAAGAGTTATCTCCTCATTTAGCCCACTTCCGTTTTTTATTTTAATTTTGGTTAGAATTGTAGTAAATTTATTTAAAAAAATTTTTTTAATTTTTATTTTAATTTTTAAATTCTAATTACATTTTGACTTAAACTACAGATTTAATATTAAAATAGATTTTTAACTTTATTCAATAACTTTACGTAATGATATAGTAATAATTATATTAATTTAAAGAAAAATTTAAATGTTCACTCTTGAATAGTTTTCTTGTCCTGATGGAATTACTCCTAACTCCGGTTTAACTGGGCCAAATAATACTATATATATATATATATATATATATATATATATATCATGAGACCGGTTTCAAATATTGATTTTTTTTTAAGAACCGCTGTCACTCAGTATAAGGAAGATTATCACAAGACAAACATATGAAGCCGACTTTTATTTTCATCAAGTCTCCGCAATAACAATAATAATATTCTTTGAATACCATACAAGTTGACTCTAAAAATAATTGGATTTTTTCAATGTTCTTCTCAATGTCCTTGTACAGTAAAAAAATTAAATGCATCCATCTAATAAGTTTTTATCCACTAATTTAAAGAAAAGAAAATTGCTTTGTAAAAATTTTATCATTCATAGATTGAATCAATCAAAAATTTATCATTTTTAGTAGATACAATTAAAACGGATATTATTAGATATTGTTGTATTGCCATCTTGTTCTGACTGTTGTATAGCCACATAATAAATATGCATATATACACATATCCATGCAGAATACATATTGACGCAATGAATAAAGATGAGCGAAGACTTCTTTAAAAAAATATACCTCTCACTTTATTTGAAAGTGTTGAGTGTGAGAGAGGGAGTTGGAGACCGAACAGAACTCCAATACATTGACCCCCCGCTCTTATGGCCATCAGCGTTGTGTCTTTCTCGTTCTCCAGGGCTGCTCAACCGGAGGCCCGGGGCCCAGCTTTCTGCTGAGTGCTGGCTTTCTCTACCACATCTTGTCACCAACGGGTCTGGTCTCCAAACTAACTGACTTCCTGTCTCCACCGAGTTATATAATAGTTCCACGCCCCCTTGTTCTTGTCGGCGTCACAATTGCACTCATTCAACCCATCCACGGTCAAGGTTATAATTCTGATATTCCTCGATCGGATGCACCTGATATTTACATAGGTGCATTTCCTATTTTGACAGCCCGGCTGGGTCGTAGGTCAATATACAACATGATGATTACTAAAATCCTCTATTTTCTTTTCTTGCTTCTTTTTCAATGGTTGACCCACTATTTTGTTTTGTTAAAATCAATAACTCTAAGAATAAGACCAGTAGTTTTATCAGCTTCATAAAGACTCTTCACATACATTCTTTCTTGGGAAAGGTATGAATCCAATTATTCTCCCTCAAGCTATGGGTAAATAGTAGGGCAGACTAGGTTCTTTAGCCTTGGTTAGGTAACCAGTCTGGGAGAAGAAAAACTTTGAATTAAAACCAATTAAACTCCGCTTAAAATTTGACGTTGTGTCACATCCTGCCCGTGTGGAGGAGTTGGTATATACATACATTACCAACTGAACGTGTCGGGAATTAGTACCAGGACCATAGATGGAAATGGATAATCTCTCTCTTTAGCGATTCTCAACTAACTAATTAGACTTTAAATCAAATTCTAAAATTCTATGATTTTAGCCACCATTTATCAAGTTCTCCAATCTTTCAAATGTCTGGCAATCGCTCCGAGTTGAGATTACAGCAAAAATATATTTCTAAATGATCCCCAAAACCTTTCAAATAAGAGATACAACTAATCTATGAATCCAAAGTATTATTTAATGCCAAATTCTTCAGAATTGAAACTCTGTAACCATAAGCTGGATTCTCCGTGGTGTTAAGGTTAACGTGTGTGTCTTTGAAATCTTAGTAAGTCAGTTCGAACCCTAGTCGCGTTACTACGCTCACCATCGGGTTAATTCTCTAAACAAAAGTATTAACCCCCTTATGTCCTCAGTTAACGGTTAAATAGTCCCACTTCCAGTCCTTTACAAGGATAGTTTGTTTGTTTGATGGTATATCAACCTTTCTGGGTTTTTTTTTTAACGCCAAAGCTATCCTTCTAGAAGAACAGTAGTTGTTCTATTCAACCAATAGCTGGAGGGATAAGGGAGTTCATGCCTTTCTCAAGGGCATTAGTCCAAAAGGGAACTTGCAGGCTACGATATCACAGTCCACCAAGTTAGCCACTACGCCGCGGTGACTCCTTCGATTGTGCGATGAGTGGTGGGACAACAATCTCTTCTCATCACCTACGCATTTAGACAATAACAGCCAAGGAGCTGTTACTCTGATTGTCATCCTTGACAGTGATTTGGTCATTTACGTCAACGAACATTCGGCAGGGATTTTGATCACTACAATATCATCAATCAGTGTTCGAAGTGATCGATTGTATAATCGAATTATCCCTTTATCTGGATCATAATTACGTCATAGGTGAGGCTTAAGGGGTCACATCGGATCTAATCAAATTATGCATCAATCAAGTGACAAAATCTATCTGAATATCGAAGGATCTAATAACATTTCTTGTCCCGCAGTGCACATAAAATGTTTTAGTCTTTTTTTTTCACTTTAATGATAAAAACTTAATATTATCATCTACGTCTTCAGTACACATGTATCAATAAAACAACCATGATATATGGGGTTAAAATTGTCAGATTGGGGCTGCTCACACTTGACGATTGTAACGTTCGTTCTTAGTGTTCACCAATGGTCCGGGAGACCAGGGTTCAATCCTTGGTTGAGTCATACCAAAGACTCGAAAAAATAGTACTTGTTGCTTCCTTGCTTAACACTCAGCATGATAAGGTACGGAGTAAGTGTAACGTGGAGCAATCCAAAGAAGAGAGTAGTGCACTCTTCTCCAACTTGATGTAGTAGCTATTGAAAAAGGAGCCCTCGGGTCACCATCGACTAAGGTCAGCTAGCTAACTTATATATATAACGAAGTCAACTTGTGCAGTAGAGCTAAAATCCAAGCCTTTACCACTGGTTGATTGCTCAATGGTGAATGCTTAATGATATATATATATATATATATATATATATATATAACCTATTAATTGTAGTTCATGTCTTCCTAATGCGTATTTTGACATTGCTTAAAGTATATGTCTTCAAATTTCAGAGGCTTTCAACTGAAAGTGGAGGTGGCTCCTTCTTGTTAAGAGCCTGTTTTAGGAGGTGCCCGTGGTGTAATGGTTATTGTCGTAGGAAATGGACACGGTGACACGAGTTCAAATCCTGGACGAGAATGATTGCATTTCACATAGCACTAATACCCTTGGGAAAGGTATGAATCCAATCATTCTCCCTCCAGCTATGGGTAAATAGTAGGACAGACTAGGTTCTTCAGCCTTGGTGAGGCAACTAGTCTAGGAGAAGGAAAACTCCGAATGCAAACCTGTTAAACTTCGCTTAAAAAATTGACCTTGTGTCATATCCTGCTCGAGCAGAGGGGTTGGTAAATATGGTTAAGAGCCTGTTTTATTTGCGTTCACGTAGAGGCCAATGCTTTTACTGCTTGCTCAGGGTTATGGAGTAAAGATTAGTCTACAACATCTATCCAGACCGCATAGTTCGTATCTTTCATAGTTTCTGTGGGATATCGTCTGGTTCTGGCCTTTTTTGACATGAAACTATTTTATTTTATTTTTTTTTACATCTGTGGACGTTTCTAATATTTAATCTCGGTTGACTATGAACAGGTAAGGTGCAATATATATATATATATATATACCTCGACAATTTCTTTGGAGAGTTCATACGCTTACAGAATTTGATCCATTTTTCCTCTGTGTATGTAATCAGATGCCTGGGAGGAATCTACGAAAAACTGTGTTGCATCGGGGTTTATTTTGCACGTACTCCTTCGATGATTAAAAAAATAGTTAAAATCTATGAGGCAGTGGATCGATTTCTCCGAAAGCTGATTTTTCCCAAGAATTTTTTCGACTTCAGATCGGATACGGTTGCAAATCCGGGCATTTTAAATCTTTGTAGCTATAACAGTAAACGTTATGTCTCTGTAGTTCGAAATGATTCCGAGGTCGCCTTTCTTTCGTCCATTTCTCTATTGTGTTTTATTTAATGACATTGTTGTAAAATCGATGAAGTATGTCATCATATTTTCTCACCTTTCATCGTTCAGGAAGTATTTCCTCAAGGCCAACAGGTTTTCTGTTTTTAATCATTTCAGTACTGCGTCTTGTTCCTCCTCTATAAACGGTCCTAGTTTGAGGTCTAGTTAACAATAAATCATTTTTTCCGTAAGCTTATCAGTGATTTCAAGGTTGTTTTTGAACAGATTCTTGAAATGTTCTTTTTACTTCTAACGTCTTTCATCTTGGCTAGCAGCATTTAGTTTGCTCACGAAGAGTTTTTCTTTCCGCTTATTTCATTTACTCTATGCCAAGCAAACAAAGATTGTCTATCTTCAACCGAATTTCTGATTACATATCTGCTTATAAGGATTGTCAATATTCTACTGAATTTCTCAATCTATATCTGCTCAAAAATGAATACATCTCTAAGAATTATTTGATGCAACATTGATATTTTTAAACCAAAGAAACCTGGATTATTTCAAGGGGAAATTATAAAATCAAAACAGTCATTATTAGGTATAATCATTAAAACTTAGTAGCCAAAATTTAAATTATATATATATATATATGGTTCTCCTTTTGTAATAGCTACATGTTTAAATTCTTGATACTGAGTCGCAATGTTGTAGAATTTGGTAATAAATACCAACTAATAATAACCGTTTTTCCCGCTATATTTCAATCCCAACAATTGATAAATGTTATGCCAATTATAACGAATAAGAAACAGGATTCAGATACATGAAACTGAGGAAATTTACAAGAAGCAACATCCCATGTATTCAAGATCTTGTGAAAATTACCAGCACCAACCTCTTCATTAAAATAAGTGGGGGTGTAGGGGTAAAACTTTGGATGTATGCTTTGGGTGGAGTCCCCCTTACGTTATCATATAATCTCAGGTCCACTCTGACCAGGGTTCATAGAACCTTTTGGGGTTGCATCTCCAGATGAAATTGATTCGTTTGAAATTTATTATTAGATAGAAATACTTGAAATGATAGAACTCTGTGCAAACAAATAATCATTATTATTGAATAAAAATAACGTATTTGACAACATATAAGACGCATTTTTTTTTTACTAAAAAATCTTTTAAAATTCACCGGCGTCTTATATGCCATATGCAAGTTTAAGAATTGCAATATTCGGCCGAAATTACCTACCCGGCAACTCGTATTTGCTTAGACTTTAAAGTAACTTCCATATAGCTATTTACCTTATTTAAAAGGCTATTATGCAGATTAATGTTTTATCATTGATAATATTCCTTATATTATAATTTCATCATGTTTAATATTTGTACTTTATTTCTTGATTTGCCCTGGTGAAATTGGGGTGTGTCTTATACACCCGTGCGTCTTATATACTGTCAAATACGGTAGTTACCCGAAAAAATATAAGTAAAATATGAGTAATGATAAGAAATAGTTGAAAGTATACTATTGTGCATAAATTATGATTTAGTTTGGTTAGGTTTTATGGCATATCAACCCTTGTAGGTTATTTAAAGCCAAATCCTTGTTATACACATATATCAAATATACAGGATTTGGTTTGGCTTGGTTTTATGACATATCAACCATTGTAAGTTATTTAATGCTAAATCCACTTTATACATCATATTTACCTACCCCTCCGCTCGGGCAGGATATGATACAAGGTCAATTTTTTTAAAGCGGAGTTTAACAGGTTTGAATTCAGAGTTTTCCTTCTCCTAGACTAGTTGCCTCACCAAGGCTGAAGAATTCAGTCTGTCCTACTATTTACCCATAGCTGGAGGGAGAATAATTGGATTCATACCTTTCGCAAGGGTATTAGTGCTATATGAAATGCAATCATTCTCGTCCAGGATTTGAACTCGTGTCGTCGTGTCCATTTCCTACGACGATAACCATTATTCCACGGACACCTCCTCTTTAAATCCTCTTTATACATCGTCATGAAACTTCTCCGACTGTTTCCTGTCGGTAAAGGTGACAAGTTTTTACTCTCGACCCTTTCACCTAAGCCTATCGCCCGGACAACGCCAAGCGTATTGCTGGCATTTGGTCGGGCAATATTATTATTTCAGGATGTCATTCAACCACAAGCGAATAGGAAAGCTAAGAGACAGATTTCCAAACAAGTTGAAAATGAAGACAACACGAATTTGAAATATAAATTATTTTATTAGCGACCAAAAAAAAATAAATGCATGTATACGATGTAAAATAGTCTTAGTGACAAAAATAAAAATGTTCATATTTTAACAATTTGGGGACAATTCACCAAGAATTTTTCTTGTGATGATGTGTGCAGAAATAAATTTTTTTGATGCGTTTTGTATGTGGTAGGAACGGGGTAAGCAAAAAGTAAAACAATGTAAAAGACTTATTCAGCATTAAATATCCCAAGAAGGGTTAACATGCCGTAAAACAACCAAATAACCCATCTATCTGTCTATCTATCTATCTGTCTATAAATTATCATTAATAAGTGCTTGAAACTAAATGATAGCTTTAGCATTAAACGACTCGTAATGGTTAGCAAGGTAGACTAGCAAACCTACACGAGTGAGTTCGATTCTCATTGGGTGCCCAATTCATGCGGCCTTGTGCTACATCTAAGCAAAAAAGCTTAGTAAATTACCTCAACTTGGCAGTCCCCCTCTCTCTCAGTCTGTCTGTCTCTCAACCAACCAGCCACCTATCTTTCTTTCTCTGTCATTTTCTCTCTCTCTCTCTCTCTCTCTCTCTCTCTCTCTCAGTCTGTTTCTCAACCAACCAACCAACCAACCAACCATCTCTCTCTCTCTCTCTCTTTCTCTCTCTCAGTCTCTCACAACCAGCCACCAACCATCCAACCAGCCACCTCTTTCTCTCTCTCTCTCTCTCTCTCTCTCTCTCTCTCCCTCTCTCTCTCTCTCAGTCTGTCTGTCTCTCAACCAACCAGCCACCTATCTTTCTTTCTCTGTCATTTTCTCTCTCTCTCACTCTCTCTCTCTCAGTCTGTTTCTCAACCAACCAACCAACCATCTCTCTCTCTCTCTCTTTCTCTCTCTCAGTCTCTCACAACCAGCTAACCAGCCACCAACCATCCAGCCAGCCACCTCTTTCTCTCTCTCTTTCTCTTTCTCTCCCTCTCAGTCTGTTTCTCTCTCGACCAACTAACCATCCAACCAGCCACCTATCTCTCTCTCTCTCTCTCTCTCAGTCTGTTTCTCAACCAACCAACCAACCATCTTCTCTCTCTCTCTCTCTCTCTCTCTCTCTCTCAGTTTCTCACAACCAGCTAACCAGCCACCAACCATCCAGCCAGCCACCTCTTTCTCTCTCTCTCTCTTTCTCTTTCTCTCCCTCTCAGTCTGTTTCTCTCTCGACCAACTAACCATCCAACCAGCCACCTATCTCTCTCTCTCTCTCTCTCAGTCTGTTTCTCAACCAACCAACCAACCAACCAACCATCTCTCTCTCTCTCTCTTTCTCTCTCTTAGTCTCTCACAACCATCCAACCAGCCACCTATCTCTCTGTCTGTCATCCTTTCTCCGTCACTCTATCTCTCTCGTTCTCAGCCTGTCTGTCTGGCTCACAATCAACCATCCAACTAGCCACCTCTCTACCCCCCTCTCTCTCTCTCTGTCTGTCTGTCTGAACCAACAAACCAGCTTACCAGTCATCTATTTGTCTGTCTTCCTTTTATTTCTCTGTCTATCTCTCCCTGTCTTTTGGAGGTGCACGTGGTGTAATGGTTATCGTCGTGGGAATTGGACACGGCGACACGAGTTCAAATCCTGGACGAGACTGATTGCACTTCACATAGCACTAATACCCTTGGGAAAGGTATGAATCCAATTATTCTCCCTCCAGCTATGGGTAAATAGTAGGGCAGACTGGTTTCTTCAGCCTTGGTGAGGCAACTAGTCTAGGAGAAGGAAAACTCTGAATTCAAACTTGTTAAACTCCGCTTAAAAAAATTTACCCTGTGTCATATCCTGTCCGAGCGGAGGGGTTTGGTAAATATGATCTCTCCCTGTCTTTGTCTCTGTCTGTCTGTCTGTCAGTCTGCCTCTTTCTCTTTTTCTTTGTCATTGTGTCTCTCTCTTTTTCCGTCCCTCTCCAGCCAACCAGCGACCTATCTCTCTGTTTATCAACTTTTCTTCATCTCTATCTCTTTCTCTCAGTCTCTCAATCTGTCTGTGCCTCTGTCTATCAGTATCTCTCTATCTCATTGTCTCTATCTCAGCTAACCAACAAACCAGCCACCAATCTCCCTGTCTGTCTTTCCTACTCTGTCTTCTTATATATATACATATATATATATATATATATATACGTGGATCATTAAATAAGATTTTATGAACTCCCTTAAAACCTCAACATACTAACCCTAACCCTAACCCTTTGGCCAATCAACTCTGGTGTATTGACTTCCTTACACCTAACTGCCCACACCTCTCATCATCCCTCACAGATTCCCTGCCTTCTTTGAATCTCTTATGCCACTCAAAAACTGATGCTCGATTCATGCAAGATGCTCCAAAAGCAGTCTGAAGCATTCCATACGTTTCTGTGGCATCATTTTTCCAAGTTTAAAACAGAATTTTATTGCATATCGTTCTTCTAAAGTGTCCTCACGTCCAGATTGCATTTTTGAAATTCACCAGCATTGACAATCAGGCGTTACTAGGGTAGATTCCAATTCCTGCTGTAGCTGTTCATTTGAAGCTGAAATCATAAAAATTGGTCAGTCATCTCATAAGATGTGTAGCAATACCATACTGCATTTTCAAGAGTCTACGACAATTTTAAATGCCTGTACAAAAAAAGCCTGGAAACTTATTAAATGTATATATATATATATTTACTAACTTATTATCTACCAGCATTCACGGTTACCAGGAAATTTTTTTAATAAAACACCAGAATTTAGAGATAACAATATCTCGGATGGATACCTGGAGGAAAAAGAAAAAAAAATTTTTTCGGAAAAAAAAGAAAAGGCCAACTTCTTCACACCAGTTGAAAAAATCAAGAGATATGCAGTCAGTTGGTCAAAAGAACAAAAACCCACCGTAAAATGCTGCAATGCTACAATTACAAATAGT
The DNA here is from genome assembly GCA_963585895.1 of Sepioteuthis lessoniana. NCBI lineage: Eukaryota > Metazoa > Mollusca > Cephalopoda > Myopsida > Loliginidae > Sepioteuthis > Sepioteuthis lessoniana. The sequence goes on from OY757944.1 coordinate 34,579,349, forward strand.
GCTCAATACTACGTAGAGCTAATTAATGAAATTAAATCGCGAGTCGGGACTATCCTACTACAGTTTAGCCTAAAACGGCTCCTCAGGGTATCTAACACCGACTCTCGGTGCTAGATACCCTAAGGAGCCGGTTTAGGCGAAACTGTTATAGGATAGTCCCGACTCGCGATTTACTTTCTATATATATATATATATATATATATATACCTCAGTCAGCCCTTGTCTTTAACATAACATAAAAGAAACGAAAGGTTTTCATTCCTGGTCAGCAGACCTTTGCCAAAAGGTCGAACATTTTCCTCCAATTCTCAGATTCAAGATCCGGTAGAATTCAGATTCCCATTTTCAATAAATTTCTAATTAGCCCGAGATTTTTTTCGATTCCAGTTGAACATGATGCGTTGTGGCGTTTCGTTTAACCTATTGACAATGATCCAGTTTAGTTAATGTATTCTGCAAAAGATACAGAAGGTTTGATCGTTTGAAAGCACGCTTTATCAGTCGCCATTTTAAAACTTCACTCGATCGCCGCAAATGACATTTATGGACAATTGCCACGTTTGTCTACCTCGACACAAATATTCTTTTATGGTCTGGCTGCAAGAACTCAATACAACCTGTGTTAACAAAGAAGACACAAACTAATATCTTTGTCTCTCATCTTCTTAGACGTCACTATTAACTCAAAACAACACGAAGCCAGAAAGTGACGTAAAAAAAAACTGTTAGAGTCTCATTGGACGCCTCATTGATCCGGCCTTGTGCCACATCAAAGCAAAAAGCTTAGTAAATTACAAGAAAACCTGTACTTAATTATGAGTTCACTTACGCTCAAAGCACCAAAGTTAAGCATCATTGACCTTGTTCTGTTTTCAAATGGGTGACCAATAAGTAATAATGAACATAGAAAACTCGACAAAGTTAAACAATGAAATTTAAGTCGTTGTTACGTTAACGTTCGTATTAAATCATAACAGTTAAGCAACGATCAACCAGTTCAGTGCTAACATGGTAACCACTGAGTAACTGCAAGTACAGTAAGCCACTTATAGCCTACATGTTACTGTCTGTCAGCCTGTCTCTCTCTGCTTGTCTGTATGTTTGTCAGCTTCTCTCTCTCTCTCTCTCTCTCTCTTCCCAGGGGCAAGCATTGCCCAGTCGGCTGGGGCTGTAGAATACACTAACTGCACCTCTGCAGAGGGGTAAGACTCCCAGTGAATGTCCTGGATATATGACACAAAACAATCAGATGGTGAGGTTCCAGCAATGCTGGGGCTTTGGGAAATACGGAGCACCCCTTCATTGCCATTGCTCCCAGGTCCACTCTGACCCAGCGTGGTAGCACCTGATAGGGCCCTATCTATGGGTTAAATAGAACTAACGGCATACTTATTCTAAACTGAAACTGTACTTACATTTAAACTGCATGCTTATGCTAAACTGGATTATTTGAAATAGAACTTTTTTTGACTTTGAAATTGTATTTATACTAAACTGAATTGTTTAACATAGAACTGTTTTGACATTTAAATGAGTGTAAACAAAATCTATACATATGCTAAACTGAATTAGCTGAATTATAACTGCTTGACTAAACTGAATGGCTTGAAATAGAAATGTTTTTCATAATTAAACTGTTTACTCATGCTAAACAGAATTGTTTGAAATAGAGCTGACTATTTGCATAAAAATGGATTTGGCTTTAAATAACCTACAAAGGTTGATATGCCATAAAACCCAACCAACCAACCAGAGGCAACCTAGTTGTCTCTGTCTATCTCAGTCTCTGAAGGCAAGTTTGTTGTCTTTCACTCACAATATTTCTCTGTGTGTGTCTCTCTCTCTCTCTCTCTCTCTCTCTCTCTCAGCCTGTATGTTTGTCTATCAGTCTCTCTCTCTCTCTCTCTCTCTCTCTCTCTCTCGTTCCTTCTCTCTCCTTGATGGCAAGTAAGTTGTCTGTCTGTCTGTCTGTCTGTCTCTCTCTCTTTCTCTTAGTCTCAGAAAGAAAGATAACTGACACTGTCTGTGTGCCTAGTATTTGTCGCTGCCTCCCACCAGACACGACTTGACACAAGGTCAAAAGCCCGAAGGCCAATTAAAGTGGGGATAAAGGGGAGGGGAAGGTCGGGAACGAGCTGAGACTCGAACCCTGCTTGTCTGTGCTGCTCCAGTTTGCGGCTTAAACTAGACGCATGGTCTAGTGCCGTCCAAGGGGGACAAAGGAGACAAAAATGCAGCTCGCCCACCCGAAGGTAGCCTAGTCGAAACTAGGTGCCTACTTAAAGGCCCCAAGTCTGCCATTGTTCCTTTTGCAGGGCCACGCTCCGGACCGAAGTCCAGAACAGGCCCCGGGGCGCTCGCCTGTCTGTGTGCCTGTCAATCTCATTGTCTTTATCTTTTTCTTCTCTCTCTATGAAGGAAAGCTTGTCTTTCTGTCACTTTCTGAAAGCGAACTATTCCGCTTTTTAATTTCAAAATGACTTATAGACATTGGCGATCTATCTATATATATATATGGACGACCTCGTGGTATCATGATGATCATCGTAGGAAACAGAAAGCGGTGACCCAGGTTCAAATCCTAGACAAGGCTGTTTGCATTTCCAATTGTGCTAATGCCCTAGAGAAAGGTATGCATTGAATTTTTCTCTCTTCAGCTATGGGTAAATAATCGGATAGATTGGGCTATTTGACTTTGGTATGAGAACCAGTCTTGGAGAAGGAAATATCTGAATTAAAATCTGTCACACCCCGATTAAAAACTGACCTTTTGTCGCATTCTGCTTTTCCAGAAGGGTTGCATAAGCACACACATACACATATACGCACACACAAATTATATACACATACATGTATATATATATATATATATATATATATATATATATACAACAACATTTTTCTGACTTTGAAAGAAGACAAGGAAAATGAAACTTGAAGCATAAAACTTGTAGAAGGCGGAGATATTAATCTTGACAGAAATAAATAGATAAAATAAAAAAAACAAGACCATACAAAAATAAGACAAGCAAGAAAAAATATATATCGGCGCACCTGTGCAAACATATTTCGTTTTTCCAATCACGTCATGAGGCAACGTTTACCAAGTAGACTCACAAACAATTAGTAAAACGAATTTGAGAACCCACTTTTAGTGAACCACAAATGGAAGACGACCGAATGAAGTATCACTCTGCATACGGCAAATTTTTATGTTTTCTTTCTAGTTACCTCTGGTAAAATGAAACGAGAATTCTTCCAAGCTCTACCTGAGTCAGTACTATTGTATGGTAGCACCAATTGTACGTTAATGAAAAAAAGCAAGGTAAAAACTACACAGGAATGCTGCGTGCTCTTTTAAATAAATCCAGGAAGCAACAACCTACAAAACAGCAGTTGTACGGCCACTTACCTCCCATCTTACAAACTATCCTAGTAAAAGAATCATGTTGTGTACTTCTGAGGCAGTAAGGACGAACTCATTATAGATATTGTTTTATGAACTCCGTCACATTAACACACCACGGTAAAAGACTTACAATAATCTCTATATGGACACTGGATGCCATCTAGCCGACTTATAGAATGCTATGGTCACTAGAGACGGATAGGGAGAATCAATACTGTCCACAAGCCTTGATAATGATTACTCAGACATACTGATATTTGCCATAGCAACAATAAAGGAAATGAAAAATATATGCCGTGTTTGTTTCGCCAGTCGCCCTACAACTTCGACCAAGACTAGAAAATAAAATTGGAGGAATAGTAGATATCTCTGGATAGACTTAAGGAGGTACCCTGGGGATATATATTAAGTTCATATAATCTGTGATGGTCTAAAAAGAAACCATATCAAAGACATCAATACTATTATGATTGGTTAGTTGTTTGGTTTTATGGCATATCAATCCTTGTTGGTTATTTAATGCCAAATCCTCTTTATATATATATATATATATATATATATATAACTTCGAACTCAGCTCATTCAATTGTCATTAAATAACCTATAATGGTTGATATGCCATAAAACCTAATCAAACCAAATCATATGTATTTAATATACCATTGGCATATCAACCATAATAGGTTATATAATGACAAATCTTCTTTATACATATATATTAAATATATATATTTGGTTTGGTTTGGTTTTATGGCATATCAACCATTGTAGGTTATTTAAGGCCAAATCCTCTTTATACATACATACATACATACATGTATGTGTGTGTAATTTCTAAATGAATATTTGTAGAGAACTTTTTAAAACAAGTCAGACCTTATTTGTTTACACCGTTAAATGGTTTCAAATACTTCTATCGAAAACTAATAATTCTATTTAATATTATTAATTTATTAACACACAGTTAAATAGTTTCAAGTATTCTTATCGAACACTAATAATTCTATTGAAAATTAATCATTTATTTGCACACAGTTAAATGATTTCAAGTATTGCTACTCAACACTAATAAGTCTATTCACCACTATTTATTTATTTGCACACAGTCAAACGGTTCAAATAATGATAAATAATAACTATAATTCAGTTTTCCCACACTGTAAAACTGTTTCAAGCATTCCTACCAAACAGAAATAATTCTATTTAATATTAATAATTTGTTTGCGCATAGTTAAACAGCTTCAAGTATTGCAATTTAACACCAATAGTTTTATTTGCACACAGTTAGATAGTTTAAAGTATTGCTATGCAACACTAACAATTGAATTTCACATCAGTCATTTGTTTGCACAGTTAAACAGTTGTATTTGACCCTAATGATGGGACCCAAACAGGTGATACCCCTCAGGGTCAGAGTGGACCTGGGAGTAATGGCCATTAACGGGTACTCTACCTTCCCCCAGAGCTTCAGAACTGGACCCTGACCATCAGATGTAGTTTAGTGTCATATCAAAGACACTTCTTAGAGAGGGGGTCTTACTGTTATATATTGACCCTCGACCGAGCCGTCAGTCAAGAGATGCACCTGTGTAAATAAGCGGAAGAAGAGCGGAAGCAAGTGGGCGTTATAAAAGAATATAGGCAGGTGCCGGCAGCCGTTAAGTTAGTCGGGGACAGGAATGCCAGAGTGAGGACCAGCTTGCAGATTGAGGGCCGTGGTCCTCAGTGACTCCAGGTTGAGCAACCCCAGCCAAGATGCTAAAGAAGTGGTGCTATGGTCAAGAGAAGAACTTGGTCAATATAGCTGTCTGTCCCTGTCTCACACAAACAGAACATTACCCTTTCGAGAATAAAGTGTGTGAGAAATATTTTTGTAAAGAAGTTTGTTCGTTTGTTCACTTGTATAGTCACCATAATAAATATGCAACTGTACACATATACATGCAGAATACATTTTGACGCAATGAATAAAGACGAAAGAAGTCTTCTTTAAAAAAAAATACACCTCTCATTTTATTTGAAAGGGTTGTGTGTGTGAGAGGGAGTTGGAGACCGAACAGAACTGCAACATATTGATCCCCACTCTTATGGCCATCAGTGTTGTGTCTTTCTCGTTCTCCAGGGTTGCTCAACCGGAGGCCTGAGGGCCCACTCCGCTGGGTGCTGGCTTCCTCTACCACATCTTGTCACTAACGGGTCTGGTCTCCAAACTAACTGACTTCCTGTCTTCACCGAGTTATATAATAGTTCAATCGCCCACTCAATATCTCCCCATGACTGGCCATCGGGATGTGTCACTTGCTCAACCGGAGGCCCGGGGGCCCAGCTTTCTGCTGTGTGCTGGATTCTTTACCACATCTTGTCTCTAACTCATCTGATCTCCAACTCACTGAGTCCCTGTCTCACCGAGTTATATAATAGTTTCATCGCCCACTCAATCTTTGGAATGGCATGTTTGATCGTCATCAAGCGGAAATAACTGTCATGCAGTTCACAGGTCACTCTCTTTCGGTGCATCAGTCTATGAATGTTCCACGGGATTTTACCTTGTCCCATTTTGTCAGCCAAGCTCGCCCACGCCAGTGGAATATGCACTTCCGCCGTCTTTGGAATGGCATGTTTGGCCGGGTCGAAGGTCAATATACAACACACTGAAGTTCGTCTTTATCTTTGATGATATTACTGTTGATTATGTTTCTGCTTATATATTTATATTTGTATATGAATGTGCGTATACAACATTACCCAACAACGCAGATGAAATTGACATATTATACAGCCCCAGCAGACAGTCAATATAGTTATGAGAAGTACCATTATATCTGCCGTTGATGACCAATGAGATGCAAGCAATGCAACACCGATGAAAGAATTGTGTGAACCGCAAAGGAGACTATGTTGAAATATAAACCATCACATTCCGTTTGTTTGGTTTCTTCTTTTAATAGTATATCAACCCTCGTGGGTTATTTAATGTCGGAGGAGTCCTCGAGGTGTAGTGGCTAAAATGCTGGACTGCAAATTCAAAGTAAGTAAGTTCGAACTCTAGACGCGCAATTACACTCACTTTCGAGCTAATACCCTTTATCACTCCAGCTATGGGTTAAATAGTATCACCATTGCTCTTTTACAAAAATAGCTTTGGCATAAAATTACCCATGAAAGTTGACATGCCATCTAACAGAGAAACCAGACTATTATTTAATGCCAAAATCATTCTTGGAGTAAGACAGTACGAAATTGTTTACTACGCAATCGAAGTCAGGCACGTTGAACCCTAAGTCACGGGGACTCCTCCCCATCATTCAGTAACAGCAGGTGCTATAAGCAACCTAAGGCTTAGTTATTTACTTAACTTTGCTAAGTTTTGGTACAAGACCAGATGTATAGGCACCCAGTGAGACTGGAAGTCACTTGTCATGTCATTCTAGCTTGTTAATCATTACACTAAAAGAGTTCCTCTGTAATCAATGAATAACAAAGATACTATGATTCGACCGAACAATTATCGGAATAATGATTATATTTCCTCTCAGTGCTTCAGAAGTCGATAGGAAATTTATTCGAGTCACACCAGGTTGTCTTGAAAGCGGGCGTACGAGATTCGGTTGGATAAGGATCTAAAGTTGAATATTAGTTCTTGTTACTCAGGGAAAAGTTAGTAATATTGCACTTATTCTTCAGGCCGTTGTGCTAATCTAGAAAAAACGAGAGGATAGAAGCGACAGCAAATAGCAGCGAGATATTTACTAGCGGAGCTATTATTTCATGCAATTGTTGGAGACATTTGTTGCTTTCCGTTTTCAAAGATGAAGAAAAAGGAGAATATGATATTGAATTAACAATCTGGATACGAATTTTAATAATTCCTTTGCAGCAAGGTTACGGGAGTGTCCTCGTGGTGTAATGGTTAAAGCGATGGACAACGGAATCGTAGTAAGCGAGTTCGTACTCCAGTCACGCTATTACGTTCACTTTCGGACAAATACCCTGGGGAAAGGTATTAACCCCCTTTTCCTCCCAGTTATGGGTTAAATAAAACCACTACTGTTCTTCTTGGAGAATGGCTTTGGCATTAAATAACCTACAAAAGTTGGTATGCAATTAAAAAAAGAAACCTTCACCGAGGTTACATAAATGCATGGGCTTGAAATGAATATTTCTTTGTAAAAAAAAAGAAAGTAATACGTTGACATAAAAAAAAAATTCGGGTCATTTTGACGTGAAACTCATAGTATCTCCCATAATTAAGTACAGTCCAGGACATTTTTTAATAAAAAGATAATATACTTCTTAACCAAACATAGCAGGAATTTTTCTTTCATCGAGCCTTTTTGATTAATGGTTCCCAGATCGTATTCATCTCTACTTGGTATGCTCAACAAGTCACTGGGCTCCAACCATAAATATAACAATAAAAATGATGAAGACAATAGTTCGAATATTCTAAAGGATAAAAATTATTAGACGTCATCTCAGAAATTTAGACAAAGACTATTAATTTATTTTCACGCGGTTATGACTTCAATTAACAATTCTTGCTGTAAATAATTTACTGGGGGTGTGGCGTAGCGGCTCAAATACTGAACTGCCGCGTTGAAGTAAGCGAATTCAAAATTCAATCAGGCTACTACTTTTATTTTCGGACTAACATCATCAGGAAAGGCATGAACCTCCCCAAATACCTCCAACTGTAGTTGAAATAGTATCACTGCTGCTTTTCTACAAGGATGACTTTTGCATTAAATAAACCAACGAAGATGAATATGCCACCGAATAAAGAATTAATTAAATAATTTAGTTTATATATATATGTATAAAGTATTCCTATTAAGAACAAATAATTTGCATGCAGAACTATTTGACTCATCGAGTGGACCTGGGAGTACTGGCAATGAAATGATTCTCTGCATTCTTAAGATCTCCTGAAGTGAAACCACGCCAATAGATGCAGTTTAGTATTATATCAGGGACATACCGTTTTTTTTAGGGTTGAGGTCTTACCCTTCTGAAGGGGAGACGATAAGCGTACTCTAAGGCCCAACCATTGGGCAATCCTCCCTACGAGTGGAGAGAGCGGTAGTGCTTACAAATTAACGAAAAACGAGATGTGACGATCGATTTTATTATCGTGAAACTAGGAGTAACGCTAAGGTGCTTGAAACGACGGTTTGATTTTAAACGTTTTTAAAGGTCTATTTCGACAGTTTTTTAAAAACGATTGCAAGCATTGATCTTTGTTTAATTATATATATATATATATAAAAGGTATTACCATTACAAAAATAGACGCCGATTCTCATAATAGACTGGATTATTTGATGCTGAAAATATCAAAATATATTGATTTTCGCTTCCCCATCAAGTCTATTGGAGTCAGTGATGGACAATAGTTTAATTAATTAGCCTTGATTGATTCATTATAACTGTTATTTTTGGAACAACATCTATCTATCTATCTATCTATCTATCTAAGGTTTGGTTTGGTTTTATGGCATATCAACCATTGTAGGTTATTTAATGCTATGTCCTGTTTATATATTTATAAGAAATCTATACGATTTGTAAACATGTTTTGTTGATAATGTTTTTAAATAGGCCTAAGCTTATTCTTTTGCACACAGTTAAATTGTTCCAAGTATTGCTATGTATCACTAACAAATCAATTAGACATCAGTCATTTGATTACGCACAGTTAAATGATCAAACAGTTCTAGTTCAAACAATTCAATTAATCATAAGTCATTTGTTTGCACTCAGTTTAAACTTGAAACAGTATTGTATGACCCGTAGATAGGACCCTATCAAGTGCCTACACTCCGGGCCGGAGTGGACCTGGGAGCGATGACAATGAAGGGGTACTCTGCATTCCCCAAAGCTCCAGCATTACTGGAACCTTGCCATCAGATTATTTAATGTCATATCCAGGACACTCGTTGGTGTGTGGTCTTACCCCTCTGCAGAGATGCAGTTGGTGTGTTCTATAACCCCACCTAATTGGACGGTATCAATCTAAGCTAACTAGCTATATCATGTTATATATATATATATATATATATATATATATATATATATATATATATATATATATATAGTATCATTCAGTCCAGTTAAACCAGAGTTGGGAGTAATTCCATCAGGACAAGAAAACCATTCAAAAACAAACATTTAAATTTTCCTGGTAAAGAGCTCAAAAAGTCTTGTTAAATTTTCTTCGTGTTTTTGGTTTATATTAAAAAACACATAACAGGAATGAAATAAATTTATAATCCTAATGTGACCGGTTTTGTTTTTTCTTAAAGAGTATATATATATATATATATATATATATATACCATTTTCTGACTGTTCGTACCAATCACAACACAGTTCGCTGGGGCTGTAGAATAGGCCAGCTGCATCTTTGAAGAGAAGTAAGACATCCAATCCCAATGAGTATCCTGGATATAAGACTAAACAATCTCATGGTTAGGCTCCAGTCAATGAGCTTAGTGAAATGTAGACAACCCTTCATTGCGTTACTCCAGGTCCACTCTGATCCTTCGTTATGGTAGTGCCGGTTAAACGCCCACTATTGTTTAATCATGCACTCTACTGACACCATTTAACTGGGTGCAAGAAAAGACCGATGTTAAATAAAATCATTAGTATTACATCATCAATCTTGAAACTATTTAACTGTGTTCAAACAAATAAACTCTGGCTCAATTAAAAATAGTTACCAAAAAACAATACATTTTCAAATAATTGATATTAAATACGTATAAAAAATGAAAAATATTCAATACGTATAAAAAAGAATTGCTATTAAATCACCAACCAGGGTTTAGGTGGGTGTCCTCGTGGTGTAATGGTTAAAGCGATGGACTGCGGAATCGTAGTACGCGAGTTCGTACTCCAGTCGTGCTATTACGTTCACTTTCGGGCAAATACCCTTGGGAAAGGTATGAACCCCATTATCCGCCCAGCTATGGGTTAAATAGTACCACTACTGTTCTTCTGGGAGAATGGCTTTAGCATTAAATAACCTGCGGCGGCTCGTTCCAAACTATGCAGTAGCGTTTCGGCTTGGTTGGGTGTATTTGCTAGAATCGCTATGTCATCAGCGTAGTCGGCGTCGGTAATTGTTTTTGTGGGCTACCTTCTGCTTCTTTTCTTTGTCAGCTTGAACCCGTTTTCTCTGTGTGAAAATTATTTGTAGCAGATAGGTGACTAGAAAAATAAATGACTAGTGACTAGAAAAATAAGATCAAGAAATTCCCAGAAGACCCTGGCAGGAAGTGGGAAAAGATACCGTCCCTGCGAAAAAGATAAATTCGACCTCTCTTCAGCGGCACCCCTCAAATTGAAAGTATATTTTTCCACTCGGCTGTCTAGCAAGGTAGCATGCCTGTGTGCCAAGTCACGGCGTTTTGCATGCGTGAGGCGAAACGAGCATCTACTTTGGATTTATCCCCACCGGAGACCACTAGTATTTTTTAACGCTTTGTCTGGGAAACGTGGCTCTTTCCATTTGACTCTGGAAGAATTTTCCACTCATGGAATGGTTGGTGAACCCAGAAAAAAGTTGAAATTTGAAAGGTATCTTGGTCTCGTTTTTTCCTTCCTTCAGGAATTCTTTTGCAACCTTCGACAGGCACTGAAGAAGCGAACGAATTAAGATGAGGGAAGAGAAGATAACCAATTGAATCAGATGTGTAAACCCCAAACCATAAAATCTCAGCAACAAATCCCCATAACCCCCGAATATCAATACTTGACATCTTTTAAGTTTCCGTAAAAGACACTTTAAATACTGAAAACGGTAAAGAATGTAAATATAAATGTACAATGGGGACAGCTATTTAAGTTCTAGGTGTACAGTAATCCTAGACCAGTTGAAATGCCGTTGAAATCAATCAAAGAATTGTTTATTGAAACAGTGGAAAGAATCGGAAAACTTATTCAACTTATTCAACTAATTAAGGCAGTTTTTCGCTGGTTCATATTCTATTTAGTCAGAGTATTTTTAACTAGCATCTTAAAAGAATACTCGTTGTCATGAGTAGATATTCTTACAGCTTCTTAAAGATGAGTTCGTTAATCAAGCACTTTCTTATTAAAATGTTGAATGGATTATGAATTCATTCGAGATCTTTCAGCGTAAAATTAAACAGAAATGGGGTCTTTAGCTTAATATTGCAGCTCGTGTTGTAAATTCGTTCTTTCAAGTTTCGTTCGATTTCCTCTGGATATCCAAGATGGTAATTATCATCTGAGACATCTCGAGGCAGAAAAATAAGAAATTTGGGGTATTCTTTTTTTTTTTTTTTTTTAGTTAAAGGTGCGAACGTTGTTAATTGGTATGACGAAATAGAATCTTAATCAATGTGAATAATTTTAATACCCACGGCAATGACATCTTTTCATTGGGTGAATGGAAAAATAGATAGAGAAAAGGAAGAAAGAGAAATATTCTTAAATAATAATAATAATAATAATAATAATAATAATGCCAATTAAAAGAACGCAATTTTGTAGATAGAGGGAGAGAGAGAGAGAGAGAGAGAGAGAGAGAGGTAGATAGATAGGTGTCAGTAGAACGAGGTAGATAGATCGATAGATCGATAGATAGAGAGTGAAAGAGACAGAGAGAGAGAGAGACAGAGAAAGGGGGAGAGTGAGACAAAGGAGAAGGCTAATATATCTTTGTAGTAAAATAATTTCTAATCCATGTCGTCCATGAGTTCGAACCATGCCGTCGGTGAGTTCGAACCCCCATAACGCTATGGCGTTTACTTTCGAACGAAAAGTCTTGCGGAAAGGCATGAACCTCATTATCTTCCCAGCTATGGGTTAAATAGTATCATTGCAGTTCTTCTACAAGGATGGCTTTGGCATTAAATAGCCCATTAAAGTTGAGATGCCATCAAAGAAATCAAACTCTTTCTAAAATAAAATAATTTTCAATCCATTTCAATAACAAAATAATTTCCTTGGAATTTCTTTAATAAAATAATTTCCAGTTCATTTCTACAGTTAAATAATCTCCAAACTATTTCTATAATGAGATAATTTACAATGCATTTCTATTAAAAAAATAATTACCAATTTATTTTATGACATAAGTTTCTGTTCATTTCCTAGAATAATTTTAAATCCATTTCTATAATAAAATAATTTAAAATACATTTCTATAAGAAATAATTTCCAGTTCATTTAGTAAAATAATTCCAGCTCATTTCTTAAAATAATTCCCTATCCATTTCTATAAAAGATTATTTACAATGCATTTCTATAATAAAAAGATTACCAATTTAGTTAGTAAAATAATTCCAGTTTATTTAGTAAAATATTTCCTATCTATTTCTATAATAAAATTATGCACAATACATTTCTATAATAAAATATTTTACAATGCATTTCTGCAATAAAATAATTTCCAGTTCATTTAGTGAAAGACTTCCAGTTCATACAGAAAAATAATTTCATGTCGGTTTCTATAATGAAATAATTTCCACTGCTTTTCTATTGTAAAACAATATTCTGCGTCTTTTTCTGTGCCTGCTTTTCATAGTTTGTCTATCAGTTATAAATAAAATGATTAAAAAAATTTTTTTGATGCACTTAAATACTTCAATATTTACAATATCTCTGGCTTCTCTAGATACAAAATAGCCACATTGATTATTTGTGGGTTTAACACAAACTGCCAAATTCGCTTTGTAAGCCTGTAATTTTTTTCCTCTAACACAGAGATCTTAAGTTTGCACAGGGGATGACGAAATAAAATTTTCGTTGTGGTGTTCTAAATCGATAAGAAACATTGAATCTTGCCTACGAATAGAGGATTTTAAATTCACTCAGCACAAAAACACGACAGAGAGTACTCTATTGCCTCTATGCTTATCTACCAAATTTGAAGAACCTTTTATGCGATCTATAATTAAAATATCTCGAAACTTGAGATTTAAGTTGTTTTTTTTTATAAAAAAAGAGATTAAATTTAAAATTTAAAATTTAAATCTAGACGTATGAATTGATGTAAAACCTGACATATCATAAAGGAAAATGGAGCTGTTTGAGATGGAATGGTTATTGTGTTAAAAATGGAGTCGAAGTGTTAGATAGTCATCTACAGCATCATGCAGCATCATAACGACACAATAATAGACAGAAGCACGATGATAAAGACGCTGTAGTAAACGACGCACACAGAAAGACGCAGGAAGACTTCTTTATAAAATATTTTACCTCTCCCTTTATTTGTAAGTTTCGAAAGGGTTGTTCAAAGTTTGCGTGTGAGAGGGAGCTGGAGACCGAACATAACTGAAATATTTTGACCCCGAAGTTATGGCCGTCAGCATTGTGTCTTTCTCGTTCTCCATGGCTGCTCAACCAGAGCCCCTTCGGCCGGGTGTGACTTTCCCTACCACTTCTCTTCTCCAACTGGCACTCAAACTCAACTATACTGCTTGCCCTCCTTCTCACTGTCTGCCTTCTGTTCAATTCGTCGGCCTTATATTACCTTCAAACTCCCACGCGGTGATATGGACACGCCACCGAGCCTCCGCAACTTCTTCCGATATCTAGCGACCGGGATGTGTCACTTCCGCTACCTTTGGAATGGCCTGTGTGATCGTCATCGAGCGGAAATAACTGTCATGCAGTTCAGAGGTCACTCACTCTCTTCCGGTGCGTCAGTCTATGAGAGTATAATGGGATTTTTTTTTTACCTCGTCCCATTTCATCAGCCAATTTCCACCCACGCGATTTCCTCTCATAACTGCCATTAGAATGTGTCACTTCCTTCCAGTGCATCACCTTGAATTGCATTTTTGGCCGGGTCAACAGGTCAAAACATAACAGAAGGACCGAGTTCAAATCCTGGACGAGGCTGTTTGCATTTCATATAGTGTCAATACCCTTGGAGAACATATGCATGCAACTGTTTACCTTCCTGTTAAAGATAGATAGTTGGACAGACTTGGCTCTTTAACCTTAGTATGATAAACGATTTAGGAGTTACACTGTTCTATAACACACGCATACATATGAAAAATAAGTGGACTCTATTGGTCAGGTACGAACGGCTTTATTAACTTCTGACTTCGGTTCTTCGACACGAGGAGAGAGACACAATTCTTACAATGCTGACCATACTATCTGACCCCACAAACGCATCCCGTGATGTTTAAGATCTTTGTGGGTAGAGTTTAAAAAAAAAAAACAACTACATCTTCAACGGCCTAATCTCAACTTCAACTTAATGACAGAGAACTCAATTCTCTATGCCCTAATAGCAGAGAACTCAACATTCTACCTGTATGTGTTGTATACTCAAATGTATGCATGCAGAATCATAACGACGACACAATAAAGACGAGCGACACAGGTGTTTAGAAAAATATACCTCTCACTTTATTTGAAAGGGTTGTGTGTGAGAGGGAGTTGGAGACTGAACAGAACTGCAACATATTGACCCCCACTCCTATGGCCACAACAGCGTTTCTTTCCTGTTCTCCTGGGCTGCTCAACCGGGGGTCTGGGCGCCTAGCCTCACTGGGTGCTGGTTTTCTCTACCGCATCTTATCTCCAACTGATTGAACTTCCTGTGCACCGAGTTATATAATAGTTCGACACCCACCTTCTTCTTGTGGGCGTCACAAATCGCACTCATTCAACCCGTCCACGGTCAAGGTTATATTCTGATATTCCTTGACCGGATGCACCTGTTATTTACACAGGTGCATATCCTATTTTGACTACCCGGCCGGGTCGGAGGTCAATATACAACATATGGTCTAATGTCGATTTCTCAACTGTCGTGTTTTTAAAATCCTCAAATTCTCCAGACCTTCTCTTTTGGGCATGACGTCATCCACACTCCGGTCCCATTTCTTGTCTGGGGTTTATTATGACGATGGGGATTGTCATATCCTTTGCGCACGAGCGTAAAACTGTACCCAATGACTGTGCACCTGAACTCTTAACCCGAATAGTTCAGAGCCTAACCAAACTGAAGGATAAAATATAATTAATGAAAAATGATTAAAATAAAAAAAATATATATAACACAACTATGAGTTCAAACCTTTTAAACCCCGATTAAAAATAGACCTTTGGTTTGGTGAATACACATATCATAAAATAATCATATCTGGTTTGGTTTGGTTTGGTTTTATATCATTTCAAACGTTGTTGGTTATTTAATGCCAAAATTTGTCTTTAGGCATATATTAAATAATTGATTTGTCAACAAATTTTTAGATGAAAACAGTTAAATGATCAAACAGTTCTATTTCTTACAATTCAAATTTGCATAAGTCAACAAAGTTAAATGATTGCAAGTATTACTATGTATCACTAACAATTTTATAAAACATCAGTCATTTGTTTACACACAGTTAAATGATCAAACAGTTCTATTTCTAACAATTCAATTTAGCATAAGTCATTTGTTTGCACTCAGTTTAAATATCTAACAGTTCTATTTGAACCATAGATAGGACCCTATCAGGTGCTACCACTCCAGGTCAGAGTGGACCTGGGAGTGATGGTAATGAAAAGGTACGTCACATTGCCCCAAAACCCTACATTACTACAGCCTCCCCATCAGATTCTTTAGTATCATATTCACGACACACGTTGGGGCGCGGAGATCTTACCCCTCGGCAGAGATACAATTGGTGTATTCTACACTCTCCCCCAAGCTGAAAGGCCTGTTCTGGTTTGGTTTGGTTTGTTTGTTTAATGTCCTATCAACCTTCGTGGGTTATTTAGTGCTAAAGCCATCCCAGTAGAAGAACAGTCATGGTACTATTTAACCCATAGATGGAGGAATAAGAGAGTTCATGCCTTTCCCTAGGGTACTAGTCCCAAGGTGAACCTAATTGAGTGAACTTACTGACTACGATCGCTCAGTTCACCACGTTAGACACAACACCACGTTGACTCCCTCGATTATAGTAGGGGAGTGGGTGAACAACGCTCTTTCCCAACTATTTACATGTCCAGGTAATAACAACAAAAGAGCTGTTACTCCAATTGTCATCTTTGACAGTGAATTGATTATTTACATCAGCGAATACTCGGTGGAGATTTCAATCACTACAATATAATCGATCTGTGTTCGAAGTGATCGACAGTATAATCGAATTACCCCTTTATCTGGGTCATAATTACGTCATAGGTGAGGCTTAAGGGATCACATCGGATGAAATCTAATTACGAATCAATCAATATGGGGCTTCATTGCTGGAGGGAGAATCTAAGAGGATTTGTTCAAAAGTGAACGTGACACTTCGACAGGAGCTCAAACTCGTTTCCTTTCAGGATACAGTCAGTCACTTTAGTTATTACCCCTTGGGATATATAGACTGTTATCTGGACCAATTATTAGTAAACGGCGTTAAATGGTTCCAATTATTACTATGTGATGCTAATGATCCAATTTACCATTAGTCATTTGTTTGCACACAGTTAAATGTTTTATATCGTAAATTATTAAACAAGAGATGGGCACCTTACAGGTTCTACCACATCAGGAGGTCATAGTGGACCTGCGTGTAATGTCAATGAAGCGATAGTCCACATTGTTCAAAGTTCTCGGACTGAATATAGTTTAGTATCATACACAAGACACACATTTGCAGTGGGTGGGGGTCTTATCCTTCTGCAGGGATACCGTTGGCGTATTCTACAGTCCCCTAGTCGACTGTGTGGGGAGAGATTATTTAATTCATAAACAAACGTCTTTTTTTCCTTTATTGAATTATTTTAATACGAAAATGTTAAGATGATTCATCTATTTTTTTCTGCATATATTTTGAAAAAAAAAGACACAAGAGAGAAAACATCTGCACAACTTTGAATTAGAATGACACATTGGAGAGAAGACTTTTTTTTAAAAATTGGCAACGTTTTAAGGGGGCACTCGTCGTAAGAAATGGACATGTAGAACCAAGTTCAAATCCTGTTTGCAGTTCACATAGCACTATTAGTCTTGGTAAAGGTGCAACTCCAAGTTCTTCCCCCAGCTATGGGTAAATAGTAGGGCAGACTGATCTCTTTAACCTTGGTATGGCAACCAGTTTAGGAAAAGGAAAACTCTGAATTCTAACCTGTTTAACCCTTCAAAAATTGACCTTGCGTCACATCCTGTTCTAGGGGGAGGGGTTGGTAAATACGTAAATCAAGTGGGTACAGATTAATTTTTCATAAGTCAATATAAATGATTTGTTTGTTTCTAACGGCGTACCAGTCTCCGTGGGTTATCTAATTCCAAAGTCGTCTTCGTAGAAAACAGAAGTGATACTATTTAATCCATAGTTGGGGAGATTAGGGGTTTCATACCTTTCGCTATCACGCTCTCTCTTTTTCTCCCTCTCTCGCTCACTTTCTCTCTCTCTCTCTCTCTCTCTCTCTCTCACACACACACACACACCTTCTCTCTCACACATTCTCCATCTCTCTACCTTCTCCGTCTGTCTCAGTCTGTCTGTATGTCTCTGTCATTCTCTACCTCTCTATCTCTCATTTTCTCGCGGTCTCTTTCTCTTATCCTCTCTCTCTCTCTCTCTCTCTCTCTCTCTCTCTCTAATCTTCTAATTCCTCATTCCCTCATTTTCTCGCATTTTTTCTTCCTCATTTCACATTTTCTCTCTTTTTTAAGTCTCTCTTTCATGAATTTCCTTTCTTTCATTCTCTCTCTCTCTCTCTCTCTCTCTCTCTCTCTCTCTCTCTCTCTCTCTCTCTCTCTCTCTCTCTCTCATTTTTTCTAGCTCTCTCATTTTCT
>OY757944.1:34600033-34622533 GCA_963585895.1 Sepioteuthis lessoniana
ATATATACTAAATATATATGATTTGATTTGGTTGGGTTTTATGGCATATCAAACCTTGTAGGTTATTTAATGCCGAATATATGATTTCGTTTGGTTGGGTTTTATGGCATATCAACCCTTGCAAGTTATTTAATGTCAAATACTCTCTCTCTCTCTCTCTCTCTCTCTCTCTCTCTCTCTCTCTCTCTCTCTCTCTACATATATATATATATATAAATGATTTTGTTTACTTGGGTTTATAGCATATCTACCATTGTAAGTTATTTAATGCCAAATCCTCTTTATACATATATATTAAATATATATGATTTGGTTTGGTTGGGTTTGATGGCATATCAACCATTGTAGGTTATTTAATGCCAAATCCTCTTTATACATATATTAAATATAAATGATCTGGTTTGGTTGGCTTTTATGGCATACTAACCATTGTGCGGTATTCACTGCCAAATCCTCTTTATACATATAAATATCAAATAAATATGATTAGTGAGCAAATTTTATAGACGACATTCTTAAACGAACTTGAGTTCTTTTTTGCATACCGTTAAATGTTTCAAACATTGCTGTATAAAAGTCACAATTTGAACATCAATCATTTGTTTGCACACAGTTTGTTCTATTTGACACATAGATAGGAAACAGTATGTACTATCTCTCTGGGTCAGAGTGGACCTGGGAGCAATGGTACTCCCCATTCCCCAAAGCTCCAAGGCTGGCACCTTACCATCAGATAGTTTAATGTCATAATCGAAGATACCCATTGAATTGGGTCTTAGTCTCAGCAGAGATGCAGTCAGTGTATTCTACAGCCCCAGCCGACAGGGCGAGGGTTACTTAAATAGTTTGTGAGATGGGAGGTTAGTGGCCGTTCAGCTGCTGTTTTGTGGGCTGTTGCTTCCAGGATTTGTTCAAAATAGCATGTAGCATTTTTATGCAGTTCACTTCATGCATTTTTAATGTGTTTCGTCTGCATCACTGTAGTGCATCGAAACAGTAGTACTGATACAGTCATAGCTTGGAAGAAATTCTGTTTTATTTAAAATTCCAGTCTGACCAACTATTTACCTACTGGGTGGAGGGAGAATAGTTTGATTCATACGTTTCACAAATGGCATTAGCACAATTTGAAATGCAAACTGTCTCCTTCGGGATTCGGGTAGCCGAATCTACTTTTTATGAAGATAACCGTTGCAATACGATCACCTCAGACATTTATTGGCTTAGAATTATCTAATTCATAGAATAAGGTAATTAATAAAATAAACTAATTATATATTATCTGATGTATATCGAAAAGGAAACCCAAAAAGGCAACGGAGAATAATCGATGTCACAGCTACGCTGAAGATTGCCTTTTCGAGTGATGTTTCAAACGATGTTTTGGTTATTCGGTTATATCAGCCATAATTATTTTCATTATTATTATCATTATTATTCCTTGCAAGAGTTTAATATCAGCGTTAGCTGATGGTCTTTCACTGGGGTTCTGAGTGACAGCGAGTCTCCTCAAGTCTCCAGGACTCTTCTCAGCATTCTGACTGATCTTAATAATACTGTAGTTTGGATGGTCTCTGCTCGTCCTCTTATTTCCAAATCCTCCAGCCCCTTTATTAATCCTAAGAGCACCAATTACAATTGGTATAACTGTCACTTTCCTGTTCCACAATTTTTTCAATTCCCTAGCGAAGTCGAGGTATTTATCTTTCTTTTCACTTTCTTTCAATTTTACTCTTTTGACAGCAAAGTCCACAATTTTGCAGCTTTTCTTTTTTTTATTGATTATTATAAGGTCTGGTCGTCTGGCCGAGATTAGGTGATCCGTTGGTATGTCAAAATCTCAGTGAAGTTTGTTTGTATCATTCTCCAGGACAGATGTTGTGTTGTGCATATGCCATTTGTTCGTATAGTCAAATTTAAGCTTCTTGGACAATTCCCAGTGGATCACTTTGCCCACCCAATCGTGTCTAGTCTTATACTCTTTATGTGCTAATTTGCTGCATTCGTTTATTTTTAGATTGATAGTTTCGTCTCTATCACAATATACGAGGTGCCTTCCATAACTTTCCAGACTTATTTCGTATGGGCACTTTTATTGATAGTACACACATGAAACTCAAATCCCCTTCGAAGTAATCTCCTCCAGCTGCAATGCACTTGTTGTATCGTTCCAACAACTTCTGCAGAGCCTCATGGAAGTCCTCTTGTGTGAGCATGTCAATGACCTTCGTCACAGCCTCTTTTATCTCCTCAATTGTCTCATAACGACAGCCTCTGAGCTTAGGGAATAACCAAAAGTCACAGGGAGCAAGGTCTGGACTATACAGAGGCTGAGGAACTGTCTTGATACCCATCTTGGTCAAATAGTCTGTGACAAGGATGGAATTGTAGACTGGTGCATCTTCCGCATCTTCAGTTCCTTGCGATTAATTGTGTGTACCGTTCCCACACTGACATCAAACTGTGCACTTATTATCTCTATAGACACACGACGGTCCTTATCCATGAAATTCTTTATTTGGCCAATCAACTCTGGTGTATTGACTTCCTTACTCCTCCCACACCTCTCATCATCCCTAACAGACTCCCTGCCAACCATCATCCCTCACAGACTCTCTTATGCTACACAAAAACTGAAACTTGATTCATGCAAGATGCTCCAAAAGCAGTCTGAAGCATTCCATACGTTTCTGTGGCATTTTTTCCAAGTTGAAATCAGAATTTTATTGCATATCGTTCTTTTAAAGTGTCCTCACGTCCAGATTGCATTTTTGAAATTCACCAGCTGTGACAATCAGACTTCAGTAGGGTGTATTCCAATTGCTGCTGTAGATGTTCATTTGAAGCTGAAATCATAAAAATTAGTCAGTCATCTCATAAGATGTATAGTAATAACATAGTGAATTTTCAAGAGTCTACAACAATTTCAAATGCCTGCACAATAAAAGTCTGGAAACCTATTGAAGGCACCTCGTAACCTACATTTGCCGTTTTTTTGCTTCTTATCTATTCTCGCTTTGATATGATTGGTTATTAGAGCGTGTTTTTTTTTTTTTGTGCTGCTATAAGGAGAGATTCCGTTTCTCTCTTAGGTTTCTGGTGTGAGATGTCGTTTGTTAGTCGCTTAAAACGTCCATAGAGTTGTTTTTCTTCTCATTTTTTTCTGGTTATTGTCGTTTTTTTTTTGTCCTCCTGATGTCAGTGTTGTCTCTGACAGCTGTAATCAGTCTTTCTTTGCGCTTTTCTATATAGTCTTCAAGTCACCGTATTGATGCGTCAACGGTGTCTTCAATACTGGTAAGTCCTCTTCCCCCTTCTTTTTTTTTTACACAGAGTCTATCAACGTCATCTCTGGATCATTAACTTTCTTGTTCTCTCGTCCATTTGTTTAAGTTCTTCTCTGATTCATTTTAAGAATGGCCCCGAGTATCTTTCAAGGGAAACAGCCTAGATATTTTATTATTTGAAGAACCGGACATTGGCATGATGGTTAAAGTGTCCGCCAATGGCCCAGGAAACATAGGTTTAATCCCAGGTCGAGTCATGCCAAAGACTCAAAAATGGTACTTGATGCTACCTTGCTTAACACTCTGCATTATAAGGTAAGGATCAAGGGTAAAGTGGAGCAATCCAGGGAAAGGATTAGAACCCTCCCCTACACCTTGGTGTAGTAGCTATCGAAAAAGGAGCCTTCAGTTCACCCTCGAGTTCGGTTGCCAACTTTACTTTTACTTATTATTTGAAGAAGAGAAGTTTCCTTTTTATTTGTCATCAAATGGAACCAAGATGTCACTGTGACACATAAAAAACAACAACAACAAACAAAAAACATGTACGTGAAAAGAATTGGTCACAACGCAAAATATACATTTATCATTTTAATTCGATTTCTCAGAAGAAGAGCGCACCTGGATATTTAATCAGTGCACACGTATTACCTGTGCACAGAGAGAAGAAGACAGATGTATATATATATATAGAGAGAGAGAGAGGCAGATAAACAGACAGAGATATACACATGTTGCCCAACCTCTCCGCAAGAGCAGGATGCGACAAAAGGTCATTTTTAGCGGAGTTTAAAAGGGTTTAATTCAGAGTTTTTCTTCTCCTAGACTGGTTGCCATGCCAAGTAGAGAATGTGTGATGTGTACATTGAAGCATGTTTTAATTTTAAAAAATGTTTTCAAATGAGCTAAATTACTTAAAGAAGGTTTATTTCCAGATGAAAACAAACCAGACCGTCCTACAATGGTGGTCTCACCTGAAATGGGGGTTTCAGTTAATGTACTCATTTTGGCTAATAGAAGAGTTACAATAGAGGACTTTTCTGGACAAATGGGAATTTCTGTTGGTAGGGCACTCAAATTTAATATGAAGGTTGATATCCCATTAAACAAGCAAAATGAAAATGAAGATGATTTCACAGATTGCCCCAAAAGTGTGGAAAGGAAGAAAAAAAAAGATGAATAGGGAAATCTAATCATATTTTGAATATCTAACAATATAAATAAGTAGACTTGATAAAATCAAAATAACTTTTTAGATTTCTTATCAGGGAAAAGTGGCGAGAGAGGGTCAGGGATATCCATGCGGGCGACATGACATGAAGATGATGATGATAGGTAGGTTTGTTGTTTTGCTTTACGGCGTATCAACCCTTTTCGGATCATTTAACGCCAAATTAAGTCATTTTGATAAAAGTTTCAAACAATTTAGATTATAAGTATAGTTTTTTGTTTACACACAGTTAAAAGTCAAAACAGTTCTATTTCTAACCATTCAATTTAATATAAGTAAACAGTTTAAATAAAGCACGTGCGATACCCTTCCCTCATCAGTTGGTGGCTGATGAGGGCAGGGTATCGCACGTGGTTTCACACGTTGTATGATGTGAAAAAATAGTTTTTTGTTTACACACAGTAAAATTTCAAAACAGTTCTATTTCAAGCCATTCCATTTAATATAAATATACATGTTATATACTCACATAATAAATATGCTTATATACACATATACATGTTCATGCAGAAATATACATATATATGCTGGATACATACTGACACAATGAATATCAGACGCAGGATGGAAGACACAAGAAGACTTCTTTAACAATATTTACCTCTCACTTTATTTGTAAGGGTTCGAAAGGGTTGTTCAAGGTTTGCGTGTGAGAGGGACCTGGAGATCGAACATAACTGAAATATTTTAACCCCAAAGTTATGGCCGTCACCTTGTGTCTTTCTTGTTCTTTGATGCTCAACCGGAGGTCTAGAGGCCACTCTGCTGGGTGATGGCTTACCAGCATCTTCTCCGGACCTCAACTCATCAGGGCCCAAAGGCCCCTTCCGCCTGATGTGGCTTTCCCTACCACATCTGGTCTATCTCCGTCTCCAACTCTACTGGAACTGCCCCTGCCGAACTCAACTCCCAACTGCCCTCAACTCAACTGGCAACCTCCACTCGGACTCAAACTCAACTGAGTGATATAATGGTTCAACCCCCACTCGATCTTTGAAATCGCATGTTTGATCGTCATCAAGCGGAAATAACTGTCATGCAGTTAACAGGTCACTC
Source organism: Sepioteuthis lessoniana (assembly GCA_963585895.1). NCBI lineage: Eukaryota > Metazoa > Mollusca > Cephalopoda > Myopsida > Loliginidae > Sepioteuthis > Sepioteuthis lessoniana. The sequence goes on from OY757944.1 coordinate 34,605,608, forward strand.
TCTTCCGGTGCATCAGTCTATGAGTGTACCATGGGAATTTTTTAACTCGTCCCATTTCATCAGCCAATTTCCACCCACGCGATTTCCTCTCCAAACTGCCATTGGAATGTGTCACTTCCTTTCGGTGCATCACCTTGAATGGCATTTTGGGCCGGGTCAAAAGGTTAAAATATAACATACAGTTTGAATGTCAAAAACAGATCTATTTCAAATAATTCCGTTTCGTATAAGTATAAACTTTTGTTTAACATAGTTAAATTTAAGAATAGTTAATTTAAAACAATTCAGTTTAGCGTAATTACACAGTTTAGTCCTATTTGATCCAGAGATCGGACCCTATCAAGTGTTACATCTCCTGGTCAGAGTGGATGCGGGAGCGATGGCAATGAAGGAGCACGTCGCATTCCCTAAAGTAACTGCACCATTAGATTGGGAGGGGTCTTACCCCTCTGCAGGGAAGAAGTCCGTGTATTCTACTGCCCTAGCCGACTGGACCCTTTTATAAATAAAACAATAAAATTATGAATGAATAACACGTGATAAACCATCTATTTACAATCATTATGCAAATTAGATAATTGAATTCTGATAAGTATTATTTCTTTGTATAATACTCATTGCTTACTGATAACTTGTCTACTAGTTTCAAAGGCATGGACAGCTATCGATAAACTATCGGTCATATCGAAGTCAGACCTGACCGATAAAATGAAACGCAGTTTTTTTCCAAGCAGCGGTCGTGTCGATACTACTGTATGGATGCACTACATGGACGCTAACCAAACGTATGGAGAAAAAGCTTGACGGCAATTACACAAGAATGCAGTGAGCTATATTGAACAAGTCCTGGAGGCAGCACCCCACAAAGCAGCTGCTGTACGGTCACCTTGCACCCATCTCGAAAACTATCTAAGTTAGACAAACCAGACATGCATGACCCTGCTGTGGACCCCTTCACATAGACGAGCAAAGGCAGAACGACCAGCTAGAACCTACAAAGAAAAGCTCTGTGCCGATTCAGGATGTAAACTTGAAGACCAACCGGAAGCAATGGACGATAGAGAAGGGTGGTGGGGGAGGGTTAGGGAGATCCGTACTGATAGCGCTACATGATGATGAGGAGGAGGAGGAGGATTATGCTTACTGATAATATGTATTAATGCTTTAACATGATATAGACAATTTTGGTTTGGTTTAGTTTTATGGCATATCAACCATTGTAGGTTATTTAATGCCAAATCCTATGCATATAAACAGTTAAATTTTAGACTATTCAGTTTAGGATAAAAATAGTTTGTTTTTTTTGTTTATACTCAATTAAATAACAAAACAGTTCTATTTCAAACAATTCAGTTTAGCATACAAAAACAGTTCCATTTTTACCAATTCAGTTTAGCTTAAGTACACAGTTTAAATTTCCAAACAGTTCTTCTTCAAATAATTCAGTTTTGCATAATTACACAGTTTAAATGTCGAAACAGTTCTATTTCAAATAATTCTGTTTAGCATAATCACAGTTTAAATGTCCAAACAGTTCTATTTCCAGCAATTCAGGTTAGCATAAGTACACAGTTTAGTTCTATTTTACCCATAGTTAGAACCTTATTAGATGCTACCACTCCTGGTTAGAGTGAACCTGGGAGAAATTGCAAAGAAGGGATACTCAACATTCCCAAAAGATTACTGGAACCTCACCATCAGACTGTTTAGTGTTATATCTAGGACACTCGTTGAGTGGGGGGGGGACTCACCCCTCTGCAGAGAAACAGTCAGCGTATTCTACAGCCTCGGTTGACAGGGCAATTTTGATTTTGATATTTTTTAATGTCATTCGTATGCCTAGCGAAACATAAATAAAGTAACATTTAATACTGACAAAAATATACTAAATATCTTTCACTACTAACATTCTAACCAAAGCACCTACACCAATATAATAAGCCCTTACCAGCAAAATACGTGGTGCAATCAATAGGTTTACAGACTTTTCTTGTACAGGCATTTAAAATTGTTGCAGACTCTTGAAAATTATGTATGTTATTGCTATACATCTTAAGAGATGACTGACCAACTTTTATGATTTCAGCTTCAAATGAACAGCTACAACAGGAATTGGAATACATCCTACTAAAGCCTGATTGTCACGGCTGGTGAATTTCAAAAATGCAATCTGGACGTGAGGAAGAACGATATGCAATAAAATTCTGTTTTAAACTTGGAAAAAATGATGCCAGAGAAACGCATGGAATGCTTCAGGCTGCTTTTGGAGCATCTTGCATGAATCGAGCATCAGTTTTTGAGTGGCATAAGAGATTCAAGGAAGGCAAGGAGTCTGTGAGGGATGATGAGAGGTGTGGTAGGAGTAAGGAAGTCAATACACCACAGCTGATTGGCCAAAGGGTTAGGGTTAAGGTTACTATGTTGAGGTTTTAAAGGAGTCCAGAAGAGATTCCTCGGGAAGAGGCCAGCACTTTTCAAATCGGGTCAGTGGCATTTCCACCAGGACAATACACTAGTCCACAACTCTATCGTTGTCACAGACTATTTGACCAACATGGGCATCAAGACAGTTCGTCACCCTCCCTATAATCCAGATCTTGCTCCCTGTGACTTTTGGTTATTCCCAAAGCTCAGGGGCTGTCGTTATGAGACAACTGAGGAGATGAAAGAGACTGTGACGAAGGTCATTGACATCCTCACACAAGAGGACATCCATGGAGCCTTCCAGAAGTTGTTGGAACGGTACAACAAGTGTATTGCTGTTGGAGGAGATTACTTCGAGGGGGACTAGAGTTTCATGTGTGTACTATCAATAAAAGTGCCCATACGAAAAAAGTCTGGAAACTTATTTAATGATCCTCGTATATATGTTCGTGTGTGTTAAACAAAATTTGGGTTAGAATATTATTTTATTCTGGATTCTTCTGACAGTATTTCGATAAGGGTCGGCTAGGAGAAATTAAATGTTCTACCAAATTTTGGTTCATCCTCTATCCCATGACTTAATTAGTTCAAGCAATGGTCGGTACTTGCTCTAGTCAGTGCGATGGCACGTTGTACATTAGTTTATTCTGTATGTGCGATTTGAAAGCTGAACAGATGAACTTGCAACGTAAACTTTACGAGTTTAAACCGGGCCATAACGTCGCGAATCAACCAGAAATATTTCTTGTGTGAAAAGGGATGGGGCAGTTGATCAGAGTACAGTCACTTGATAGTTGAAGAAATTTCATTCCATTGAGTAGCCCTCAGAGAGTATCAGGCGAACTCGGCATTTCACAGTTCAGTGTGGTTGGTCTCCTTCACAATCTAGGCAAAAGCAATATGAACCGTTGTATTGGGCCTTACGAAAATATCGCAAAACATTTGGTCGGTTGGCTGGTTGTTTCTTTCTTTAATGGCATATCAACCTTCGTGAGTTATCTTATACCAAAACCCTCTCGGCGGAAGAACAATGATGATACCATTTAACTAATTACTGTTAGCATAAGGAGTTTCATGCCTTTTCCAAGGATATTAGTCCAAAAGTGAACGTAATAGCGTGACTGGAGTTTGAACTCGCTTACTTCAATGTTGTAGTTCAGCACGTTAGCCACAATTATATATGTATTTTCTTTTCAATTATAAAACAAAATAGAGCAGAATAAAAACTCATGACTCAGAGTTTCACGTGTTCAGGTGAGCTGAACTGATTGATTTTTACACCATCCAACTCCTGAAAGTGCCTGGTGGCACTATGAGAATCCAACCCACTAACAATGGTCTGCTAATATAGCTCGTTAACCATTAAACGTGAATTGTATCCAGCAAAAAAAATTTTTGAGTCGCTATGCAATTTGTGTACAGAAAATAGAGACAAGGACTTCCGGTGATGAAAGACTTTCTTTCGGGACATTAGAGCGTTTAGGAGATATATTAAGATCCAATCAGGAAAATCACCATCCGGAGAAGGTGTTTAAATCAGTAATTCAATCACGTAGAATTTCCTTCTTCCTGTCACTTACAAAAATATATATAAAATCAACCCTATTCCAACTTGGTAGGGTGTCCTTGAAGTGTTGTGGCTCTGGTTCTAGACTGCAGCATTGTAATAAGCAAGTTCGATCACCTATTAGTTTCACTTTTGGACTAAGAACCTTGCAGATGGTATGAATCTCATTATTTCCTCATTGCCCAGTCGGCTGGGGGGCTGTAGAATACACCGGCGGCACCTCTGCAGAGGGGTAACCCCACCCCCATGAGTATTTAGGATATGACACTAAACAATCTGATACTGAGGTTCCAGTAATGCTGGGGCTTTGGGGAATGCGGAGTACCCCTTCATTGCCATCACTCCCAGGTCCACTCTGGCCCGGAGTGGTAGCACCTGATTAGGCCTTACCTATGCGTTAAATAGAACTAACGGCGTACTTATGCAAATCTTAATTGTTTGAGTAATCGGAATAGCTTGAAATAGAAATGTTTTTGACAACTAAACCGTACTTACATTTAAACTACGTGCATATGCTAAACTGAATTATTTGAAATAGAACTGTTTTTGACATTGAAACTGTATTGACACGTAACTGAATTGTTTAACATAGAACTGTTTTGACATTTAACTGTGTATAAACAAAATCTGTACTTATACTTTGCTGAATTAGAACTGCTTGACTAAACTGAATAGCTAGAAATAGAAATATTTTTCACAATGAAACTGTTCTTCTATTTAAATTGCGTACTTATGCTGAACTGAATTGTTTGAAATTGATCTGTTTTTGACATTGAAACTGTACTTACACTAAACTGAATTGTTATATATAACTACTTGAATAGTTTGAAATAGAAATGTTTTTGAAAATTAAACTGTGTACTCATGCTAAACTGAATTGTTTGAAATAGAACTGATTTACATAAAAATGGATTTGGCGTTAAATAACCTACAAAGATTGATATGCCATAAAATCCAACCAACCAACCAACCAATCAACCAAATTATTCCCCTAGCTATAGATTCATGGGGCATATTATTAGTATTACATAGAAATACTTGAAACTATATGACTGTGTGCAAACAAATGATTTACTGTATCCCAAAAAATCAGTATTAAGATTAGTCGATTGAAGCTATACGCGTGAATTGAATTACCATGGCCAGAAAACCCGCTTGCCCAGTCGGCTGGGTCTGTAGAATACACTGACTGCTTCTCTGCAGAAGAGTAAGAACCCCCCCCCCAACGAGTGTCCCGGATATGACACTAAACAATCTGATGGTGAGATTCTAGCAATCCTGAAGCTTTGGTGAATGCGGAGTACCCCTTCATTGCCATCACTCCCAGGTCCACTCTGCTCCGGAGTGGTAGCACCTGATAGGGTCCTATCTATGGGTTAAATAGAACTAACAGCATACTTATGCTAAACTGAATTGTTTAAATAAACTGAATAGCTTGAAATAGAAATGTTTTTGACAATTAAACTGTACTTACATTTAAACTGCGTGCTTATGCTTAACTGAATTATTTCAAATAGAACTGTTTTTCGACATTAAAACTGTATTTATACTTTACTGAATTGTTACATATAACTGCTTGAATAGTTTGAAATGGAAATATTTTTAACAATTAAACTGTGTACTTATGCTAAACTGAATTGTTTTAAATAGAACAGATTATTTACATAAAAATGGAGTTGGCGTTAAATAACCTGCAAAGGTTGATATGCCATAAAACCCCAACAAACCAAACCAGAAAATCCGCTGAACACCTATGCATGACATACAGAAACACAGGACAGCTGTTTTTCGACCTTATTAGGTCTCATCAGCAGTGTATACCGTGATCTCCACCACTGGAGATCGAACCAGCGACCACAGATTGCAGAGCCGAAACTCTACAACTGAGCCACCAGTTCATATCGCACACAAGTGACGCCAAATTAACTAGTCATGGTAATTGCGCGGCCAATTAACTTGAAGGTGTCTTGTAAGTTACATCCGTACTCTTTACAGAGGACACGGTCACCTCCAGGGCCACGTCTTCCCAGGAGGGTTGGAAATACACATCTGCGTAATTATTATGACCTCAAGGTGGGGCAAGGATATAGATCTACATTTTCTTTTTTCTTTCTTTTTAAGTAGACGAATTATATTGTGAAGCTATAAGTGTTTAAAAATGACCATCATTAATAATTTGGAACTCTATAATTGTTTGAAAATATAAAGACAGACTTCGGCATTAAACAACACAATAACTGTCGACATGCTATAAAACCAACCAACCAACCACTACTATTGTATATTTTAACGTATGAAATTCAAATTGAAATTTATTGTATTTTCTTAAAACCACATTCAAGAAAAATCAAGAATGCTTGAAGTAAAATCTCATGTTTAAACTTTTCGGTAATAACTAAGTCCAAACTTGATAAATATCATCATCATCATCATCATCATCATCATGTCGCGCCGCCAGCACGGATATCCCTAACCCTCTCTCGCCATTTCTCCCTATCATTCATCGCCTCCGGCAGGTCTTCAGAGTTACATCCTGTGTCCTCACATAGTTGCTGTATGTAAGTTCGTGCTGGTCGTCCTACTTTTGCACATCCATATGTGGGGGTCCACAGGAGTACATCACTTATGAGCTCGTCCTTGCTTCTCCAGCAGTGTCCCGCGTGTCTGGTTCGTCTGACTTGTATAGTTTTCGTGATGGGGGGCAAGTGTCCGTATAGTTGGTGTCTCGTGGGGTGTTGTCGCCAGGACTTGTTTGATACTGCTCTCAACATTCTTGTGTAATTTCCGTCTAGTTTCCTCTCCAGCCGCTTCGTTAGCGTCCATGTGGTGCATCCATATAGCAGTATCGACACAACCGCTGCCTGGAAGAAACTGCGTTTCATTTTATCAGTTAGGTCCGACTTCCATATAATCGAGAGCCTATCGATAGCTGTCCATGCCTTCGTCAGTCGTGTGTCGATGTCTTTTTCGGTTGATGAGACGCTACTTCCTAGGTAGGTGAATTTGTCTACTAGTTTCAGAGAGGCTCCGTCTAGTGTGGCAATGTTGCCCGTTTGGTTGTAACACATATATTCAGTTTTGTTTGCATTGACATGGAGGCCAATGCCAGCTGCGGCTCGTTCCAGACTATGCAGTAGTGTCTCTGCTTGGTTAGGCGTATTCGCTAGTAACGCCAAGTCATCAGCGTAGTCGGCGTCCGTGATTGTTTTTGCGGGGTACCTTTTGCTTCTTCTCTTAGTCAGCTCGAAGCCATTTTCTCTGATTTTGTCGATCGAAGTCCTAAGCACATAGTCTAGACAGATGATAAAGAGGTACGGGGCTAGTGTGTCTCCTTGTAGTACTCCTGCAACAATGTCGAAGTATTCCGTGTCTAAGTAAAATGAATTTAAACTTCACAAACTTTTTAATAACATTTAACTTTGTTTTTTGTGAGAAAGTATTAGGAAATCAGATTCTAAAGAAATACTCTTCGTTTTTAAAGTAGTTTTAAATTGTGAAGCAATGTTCACTTTTAAGATTGTGTTCAATTGTAAGGTACGTAATGTTCAATTTTGATTTAGTGTTCAGTTTAAGGTTATGGTCATGTTGAATTTTAAAGTAGTGTTCAATTTTATGGTTGTGTTTAATTTTATGGTAGCGTTCAATTTTATGGTAGTGTTCAATTTTATGATAGCGTTCATTTTTATGATAGTGTTCAATTCTATGATAGTGTTCAATTTTATTATTGTGTTCAATTTTATGATAGTGTTCAATTTTATGATTATGTTCAATTTTATGATAGTGTTCAATTTTAAATTAGTGTTCAATTTTACGATAGTGTTCAATTTTATGCTTATGTTCAATCTTATGGTAGCGTTCAATTTTATAATAGCGTTCAATTTTATAATAGTGTTCAATTTTATGATAGCATTCAATTTTATGGTAGTGTTCAATTATATGATAGCATTCACTTTTATGGTAGTGTTCAATTTTATGATAGTGTTCAATTTTATGCTTATGTTCAATGTGATGTTAGCGTTCAATTTCATGATAGCGTTCAATTTTATGATAGTTCAATTTTATGATTGTGTTCATTTTTATGATAGTGTTCTATTTTATGGTAGTGTTCAATTTTATGGTAGTATTCAATTTTAAAGTAGCGTTCAATTTTATGATAGTTCAATTTTATGATAGCGTTTAATTTTATGGTAGTGTTCAATTTTATGATAGTGTTCAGTTTTATGGTTGTGTTTAATTTTATGGTAGCGTTCAATTTTATAATAATGTTCAATTTTATGATAGTGTTCAATTTCATGGTAGCGTTCAATTTTATGATAGTGTTCAATTTAATGGTAGTGTTCAATTTTAAGATAGTGTTCAATTTTGTGGTAGTGTTCAATTTTCAGATAGTGTTCAATTTTGTGTTAGAATTCAATTTTAAGATAGTGTTCAATTTTATAGTTGTGTTTAATTCTATGGTAGTGTTCAATTTTAAGATAGTGTTCAATTTGGTGGTTGTATTCAATTTTAAGATAGTGTTCAATTTTATAGTTGTGTTTAATTCTAAAGTAGTGTTCAATTTTAAGATAGTGTTCAATTTAAAGTACTTTTCAGTTTTTAGGTAGTGTTCAATTTTAAGCTCGTATTCAATTTTAAGATAGTCTTAAGGTAGTGTTCAATTTTAAGGTAGTGTTTAATTCTATGGTAGTGTTCAATTTTTATTGTTCTTTAGCCAATATTGTGGAAGGCCACATTTGAGATTTAGAAGACCCCGGGTTCCCAGCTCTTGGTTTTGTGGATAAAAATGAATTAATTTATTTTCTTTGATACTCATTTTCATTTTCTCTTTTTTCATATAAGATTGAAAGAATAAATTCAGAGGTGCTTCCACCAGTGAGAAGCTCAGTGGAATATATGTGTTGAATGGCAGGGGGACACTTTTGAAAAAAATTCAAGTTTCATGCATTGCTCGTTTCTGTCTCGATCAAGACAGCTTTCAGTCTCGATCCTTTGAAAGCATACTTTATATATATATATATATATATATATATATATATATGTGTGTGTGTGTGTGTGTGTGTGTGTGTGGTCTACAAGGTTAGGGTCCGATAATCTATTTCCTCAGGTCTATTTCGAAGCAAAAAAATATTTTCTCAGAACAAGTCTTTGGTTTGACTAAACGTCCTGACTCGAACCTTACTGATGAATAGTTGAATTGTACTTAGAAAAAAATACATTTGGATGTTTCAATTTTTCGTATATTCTAAATCATTATTATCATTATCAAGTCGCGCTGCAAGCACAGATTTTACAAACTCTTTCTTGTCATTCGTCCCTATCATCCATCGCTTCCGGCAGGTCTTTTAGACGACATCCTGTGTCAGTACAAATCTGTTGTAGGTAAGTTTTTATTGGTTAGCCAACACTGACAAACTCAGCAGAAACTATTACGGACGCAGACTACGCGGATGATACAGGGCTTCTTGCAAATACACCGACACAAGACGAATCGCTACTGCAGTCAGCAGGAGGTATTGGCCTCGATATGAATGCAAACAAAACGAAGATGTGTTTTAATCAAGAAGGAGGCTTGTCCACTCTAAATGGTGGTTCTTTGAAATTAGTGGACAAGGTCACGTACCTCGGTAGCAGCGTCTCATCTACTGAAAGTGACATCCTTATGCGACTAGTCAAGGCATGGATTGCTATTCTGAATAATACATAAACAATATTATGATTGGTTAGTTGGTATTTAAGGGTATGTCAACTCTTGTGAGTTATTTATAACCAAATCTTATATATATATATATATATATAAGTTGTAATCTAATAGTTTGTATGTAACGTTATTTTCAAACGAGTTCTATGAGGTAATTTGTTTGCATACAGTTAAGTATTCCAATCCAACACTAATAATACTATTTAGCATTAATCATTTGTTTGCATACAATTAGTGTCACTATTTTATATAAGTATTCCATTTATTAAGTATTCCCATGTAATACAAATAATTAACGTACGGCTGCATGGTTTCCAATTACTGATAATAATCATTCTTACTAAATGATTAAACAGTTTTATTTGACCCATTGATGGCACCTGAACCATCCGGGTCAGAGTGGACCTGGGAGTAATGGCAATGAAGAGATACTCCACATTCCCCAAAGCTCCAGAACTGGAGCCTCATTATGTATATTCTGCAACCCAAGGCGACAGGATGGAGTAAATTATATTTAAACAATTATTTCATTAAATCTTCTAACGTCATCGAACAGCATATTGTATCTTTTTCTAGTCGACTGGGGCTGTAGAATACACCGACTGTCTCTCTGGTGAGGGGTTACCCCACCACCACCAACGAATGTCCTAGATATGACACTAAACAATCTGATGGTGAGGCTCTAGTAATGCTAGAGCTTTGGGGAATGCGAAGTACCCCTTCATTGCCATTGCCACCAGGTCCACTCTAACCCAGAGTGGTAGCACCTGATAGGGTCTTATCTATGGGTTAAATAGAACTAAACGGTGTACTTCTGTTAAACTGAATTGTTAAGCTGGAAATAGAAATGTTTTGACATTTAAACTGTATACTTACGCTAAACTGAACTGTTTTGAAATAGAACTGTTTTTTTAGAACCAAACTCTGTACTTATGCTCAACTGAATTGTTTGAAATTTAATTTGGCGTTAAATACACCGGGAAGAGTTGATACACCGTAAAACGAATCAACCAACCAACCAACCAACATATCGTATCTGAAAGCCAAAAAAAACCTCGAAGATGAACAAATATGTAAATGAGAACAGATGGAGAATAAACCAGCTTAATTGTTTTTATAATAAACCATAGTTCAAGCATAAGAAACCTTTTAATTTTTGAAGGCTACATTGAAATTACTTATCTCCGAATAAGGCCGAGTAGACACCTTTGGTGATGTAATGGTTCACAAGCTAGACTGAAAATTTTGATTATTTCTTTCCCTCAAGATAGAATTTAAAAAAACAAACAAAAGAAACCCCAAAAGTCACCAATTTTTTTTTCCCGAGACGAGTTCGTTTCTCACTGGGTACCCCACAGAACATGATATTGTGCAAGCCAGGGATAGAGGAAGCTTTCCATATTTGAAGGTCAGATTAGAATTTATTGTCTACTTCTAAGGATACACTAAATAAACCGCTTGAACGTTTTCAACAAACTCTAAAAGTTTAACCCTTTAGTGAGAGGGTTGCCGTGGTGTATGGCTAAAGTGTTGAATTGCGACAGCGTCGTAAACGAGTTCGAATTCCAGTCACTGTAGCTGTTATGTTATTTTTCGAACGAAAACACTTGCGAAAGGTATAGGTTAAATATAGGGTGTTTCAATATACATGGCACACATGTGACTGCCCGATTATTTCTGCTCACTAAGTATTTGTATTTTTACAGGGTGTTTCAATATACACGGGGAATCATGTGAGTGCCCGATTATTTCTGCTCACTAAGTATACATATATATAGGGTGTTTCAATACACATGGGGCCCATGTGACAACAAATAACTCAATGTTGTGTTCTTTTTTGTTTTGTTTGGTTGGTTTTATGCTAATTCAATCAATATTGGCTATTTAATGCTAAATCCATTTTTAAACATAGAAACAGTTCTATTTCAAACAATTCAATTTAGCATAAGTTCACAGTTTCAATGTCAAAAATCAGTTCTATTTCAAGCAATTCAGTTTAGCATAAATACACAATTTAGTTCTGTTTAACCCATAGATAGGACCCTATCAGGTGCTACCATTCATCCACCAGCTTTATGTTAAATAGTATCACTGCTGTTATTCTACAAGGATTGCTTTGGTATTAAATAACCCATGAAGGTTGATATGAATAAAGCAAGATCATCTTCCTAATTCTCTTAATTTTTTTTTTATGAAAAAGCCCTGAAGAAAATGAGAAGTGATCACATTGCATCAAAGCATTATATATCTTGCTCTCCATGAGAACAGATTCAACATGAAGTTGGGGATCTACATTTGTACCTCAGACATTGACCTTGATCTTATCTCTTTAAGTGTAAAGGTGTGGTGCAGCTTGGGGCATGGTTTTTGGATCTATTTGCACTTCAGGTCCTCCCCCCTCGAAGAACAAGATTGATTCCACTATATGGATGGAAGTTACAGGTCTCTATAAACTTAGAAACTAGTAATCATCATCATCATATCGCGCTGCTAGCACGGATATCCCTGACCCTCTCTCGCCACTCCTCCCTATCGTTCATCGCCCTAGGTAGGTCTTCAGCACAACATCCCGTATCCTCACATAGCTGCTGAATGTATGTTCGTGCTGGTCGTCCTGCTTTTGCACGGCCATGTGTGGGGGTCCATAAGAGTACATCTCTTATGAGTTCGTCCCTGCTTCTCCAGCAGTGTTCTGCATGTCTGGTTCGTCTAACTTGAATACTGTTCGTGATAGGGGGCAGGTAGCCGTACAGTTGGTGTCTTGTGGGGTGTTGCCGCCAGGACTTCTTTAAGACTGCACGTAGCATTCTTGTGTAATTGCCGTCTAGCTTCTTCTCCAGCCGTTTTGTTAGCGTCCATGTAGTGCAGCCATATAGCAGTATCGGTGTGACCGCTGCCTGGAAGAAACTGATTTAATGTCTCTATCTAAAAGGAGGCATTTTTTACGGGACGTATTCCAAATGACCACCATTGCGCTTGTCTCAGTAATAAATCATTATCATATTAATAGGCTACATCTATTTTGAGACACACTGTATTATGACTGTTGTTCTACAAGGACGACTTTAGCATTATATAATCCACGTAGGTCGACAGGCCATTGAACAAAGAAACCAAATCTTTAGTTAATATCGCTTATTTGTCTCTCTTTCTCCATCTATTTTTCCCTTTTTCTCTTTCTTTTCTCTTTCTTTCTTTTTCTTTCTCTCAATAGGTGTAATATTTATTTACCGAAGTTGACTCTAAGGGTACTTGTGACATCTGCGCACTCAGTTGACGAGCGCCATCACAAAGGGAAATTAAAAACAAGGGCAGATTACTCCGATAGCACAATGGTGGGGATGGGTATTCCTTCATCAGTTTCAATTCAGCTTATTTCAAAATGATGAACAGTGCATCAATTACCATTTAATTCTATTCAGCAAATAGAAATATAATTTTGGCTTTTTTTTTGTTCGAAACCGTCAAAGAGCTACGCCACCCGCCGCAACCAACCTTCACCAAAAAAAAAAAAAAATGAAATTTGGATAATAAAACTGGTGGATAAAGAGTTGCAAAGGATATTAATGTAAAGGTTCTGCACTAAAATTCCAGCAACGGATGTGCCATGGGATCGAATAAAATACAACTCATTTAGAAAAAGTCAACCACGATCAGGCTGTTTCAGATATTTCGGGTCAGAATAGCTTGTAGCGATTTGAATTTTATTTGAGAATTGGATGGGGTTATCATGAACTCTTTTATTTTTTATATATTTCTTATTTTATATATATATATATATATAAGACAATATATATATATATATATATATATATATATAAGACAATATATATATATATATAAAAGACAATATATACATATATATATATAAAAGACAATATATATATGTATATATATATATATATATAAAAGACAATATACATATATATATATATATATATATATATATATATATATAAGACAATATATATATATATATATATATATGTGTGTAAAATTAACCTAAATCGCGAGTCGAAAATCTTCTACTAGTGTTTCACCTTCACGGATCATCAGGAAGCCTAAGTTCGACTAATTCTAAAGGAGAAATCGATTTCTTTTATTCACCAAAAACCCACCTAGCTTAGAATTTGCATAAAATTTGTGTTGTGTTGAGCACTTTAGTAATTGTAACATTGCAGGATTCACGGAGGGTTTTTGGTTTTCTTTTGACCACTGACTGTGTATCCCTTGATTTTTTTCAAGGGGTTGGACGAGGTTGGCCTTTTCTTTCTTTTTGACCTATAATTTTTTCCTTTTTCCCCTGGGAGGTGATTCGAGATACTTTTATCTCTTGTTCCTAGCAGGGTTTTTTATGTTTTTTTCTGGTACCGTGAATACTGGTAGATATTAGATTAGTAAATATATATATATGTATATATAAGACAATATATATATATATATATATATGTATATATTCTTATGGCCTGATGGGTAGAGTGTACGCCAGTGGTCCGGGAGACCTGGGTTCAATCCCAGGTCGCATCATACCAAAGACTTTAAAAATGGTACTTGATACCTCCTTGCTTAACACTCATCAATATAAGGTACGTATCATGGGTAAAGTGGAACAATCCAGGGAAAGGAGAAGCACCCTCCCCTACACCTCAGTGTAGTAGCTATTGAAAAGGGAGCCTTCTGGTCGTCCTCTACTACGGTCGCCAACTTTACTTTTACTTATATATATATAATGTCTTATAAAGACGGCATGAAACCTGTGGTCGCTGATAAGCATACATACTATTAAACATATATAAAAACTAATGTATATTTATTTATTATTATAAAATTGGTCTATGAAAGATACTGAGTATTCTTCAAATTAAACCGCATTTGGTTTGCCACTAACCCACCAAGTGAAATAGTGACAACCACACACTGTTGTGATATATATATATATATATATATATATATATATATATATATATATATATATATATGTATATATATAAACGCCATAATTTTCAACGGTAAAGACGCTCTTACATAGTAGTATTATGCTAAAACAAAAGTTACATCACTTTTGAAATAGATCCTCCCCTGATGATGGCCCAAAGTCGGGCAGAAAGTACTAGGGATACATACAACTATGGACAATACATAATTCAATTCCCCCCGAATACGATAAAAGTAATACGGGAATTCGAACGGATCCAGAAGAAAATATGTAGACATAAAATGTCTATTATGTTTAATGAAATTTGTATTAACGAAGAAATGCTGCCAATGTATATATATATATATATATATGTGTGTGTGTGTGTGTGTGTGTGTGTGTTTGGGCAGCATTTCTTCATTGATACATATTTAATTGAATATTATTGACATTCTTTGTCAACATTTTTTTGTTAATCCTTTCAAGTTGCTTTATCAATTTTATGATATTCGGCAGGAATTGATGGATAAACCTTTCATAATTGATTTACTCCCTAGTACTTTTTGCTCAATCTTAGGCCATCATCAGGGGTGTGTATATTTCAAAAGGGATCTAACCTTTGTATGTACATCACTACATTGTAAAAGAGCGTATATACTGGTGTATTGTGTAGCGTTTATTTTTTAAATTTTAGAAACAAATTTAAAGAAATAGACCCTACACAATGCATCAGTACAAAGGCTCTTTCTTATAAAGTAGTCATGTACATGCAAAGGTTACCTCCCTTTTGCAATATACATACCCCTGATGATGGCCTAAGATTGAATAAACAGTACGAAGGAAACAAACTAATTATGGAAGGTTTATCAACCAATTCCGCTGGATATCATAAAATCGATACAGCAACTTGAAAGGATTAACAAAAAGTATATATATATATATATATTGTTGTGGACCAGTAAAGGGTCCAGAAGAAAGACACGACACGGGTTTACGTGGAACAAAGCATATTAACAAAAAGTATAATAGAACATGGATAAAAAAAAAAAAGTTGTTAAACGTCAATCTGACTGCCAAAGCATTTGACTGGGGAGAACTTCACCACCGAGATGAATATTCTCCCGGTATTAATAGCAACAGGGAGAGTTCATTACAGTCCGCAGGTTGGGTATCATAACGTATACGAGGATCATTAAATAAGTTTCCAGGCTTTTTTTCGTATGGCCACTTTTATTGATAGTACACACATGAAACTCTAGCCCCTTCCAAGTAATCTCCTCCGGCTGCAATGCACTTGTTGTACCGTTCCAACAACTTCTCGAAGACCCCATGGAAGTCCTCTTGTGTCAGCGTGTCAATGACCTTCGTCACAGCCTCTTTCATCTCCTCATTTGTCTCATAACGTCAGCCTCTAAGTTTAGGGAATAAGCAAAAGTCACAGGGAGCAAGGTCTAGACTATAGGCAGGGTGAGGAGCTGTGTTGATGCCCATCTTGGTCAAATAGTCTGTGACAAGGATGGAGTTGTGGACTGGTGCATTGTCCTGGTGGAAATGCCAATGACCCGATTTGAAGAGTGATGACCTCTTCCGACGGAATCTCTTCCTGAACTCCCTTAAAACCTCAACATAGCCCTAAGCTTAACCCTAACCCTTTGGCCAATCAGCTATGGTGTATTGACTTCCTTACTCCTCCCACACCTCTCATCATACCTCAGAGACACCCTGCTCCTTGAATCTCTTATGCCACTCAAAAACTGATGCTCGATTCATGCAAGATGCTCCAAAAGCAATCTGAAGCATTCTATACGTTTCTGTGGCATCATTATTTCCAAGTTTAAAACAGAATTTTATTGTATATCATTCTTGTGAAAGTGTCCTCACGTCCAGATTGCATTTTTGAAATTCTCCAGATGTGACAATCGGGCTTTATTTTCAAGAGTCTACGACAATTTTAAATACCAGTACAAAAAAGTCAGAAAACGTATTGAATGCACTGCGTATATATATATATATATATATATATATATATATATATATGTGTGTGTGTGTGTGTGTGTGTGTGCGTGTGTGTGTGCGTTGAGATGTATGCTTAAGATTGATTATTGCTATGTTGTTTTTTTTTTTTTTTTTTTTTTTTTTTTTTTGTTTTTTAGGTCCATAGTTCTTTTGATAGTATTTTTCTTCTAATTGAATTCCTTTATTTATTAGTATAGCAGTATATGCCCACTGATGGAGGGCTACCCCTAAGTTTTCTAGGTCAGTTTTCCGGAGGGTTTTGCTAGAGACTATACTACATATTCTACGGATTAGGGTATAAAGGAT